>PVIC010021411.1:0-28543 GCA_004025085.1 Thryonomys swinderianus
GATGGATGGATGGATGGATGGATAAATGGATTGGTAGGTGGATGAATGGACTGTTGGACAGGTGGGTGGAGAGATGGATGGACAGATGGATAAATGGATTGGTGGGTGGATGGATGGATGAGTGGGTGGATGGGTGGACTGCTGGCCAGGTAGATGAAGGGATGGATGGGCAGATGGATAGATGGATGAAGCAGTCTGTGGTAATGGCAGAACATTCCTGGTAGAATTTAGTTGGCAAATATATTGCTTGTTCAAAAATTCTTTTGCCTCCATGGAACTTTTTGCAGTGGAATATCGGGGGGTGAGTTAGGAAAACCCACCTGGACACAGGACCGAGGGATTAAGTCGCCACAGTGGTCAGTCAGGAGAGGACACCTGCCCATGGGGACAGTCACAAATAGAGACATGCAAGGAAAAGAGAGGAGGACATAAAGCGCCATGTTATTTTAAAGTGTTATGTAACATGTTTAAAAATGTTATTTAACTGACAGGACAATTCCTTCCTCCTAGCTGGGCATGGTACATGTTTACCACCCCAACACTCTGGGAGGCAGAAACAGGAGGTTCAAAAGTTTGAGCCCAGCCTGGGCAATTTAGCAACTTAGTGACGGTTCAACACCCACAAGCTCAATCAGTGGTAGACCCCAAATTTTTAGGAGGAAAATGCACCAGTATTGAATGTGTACAGTATCGATTCCTTGTCATCATCCCCTAAACATACAGCAAACAGCTATTTGCATGATATTTCCAGGGTGGTAGGTATTATAAGTGATGCAGATGTGGTACAAGGTACATGTGCACAGATTATATGCAAATAGACCAGCACTATACACAAGGAACTTGAACATCAAGGGTTTGGGTATAGATGATTGTTTTCTTACTTATATCCTTTGCTTTTGCAATATTGGGGATTGAACTCAGGAGCACTCTACCACTGAACTGGATCCCCAACCCCTTTTTAATTTTTATTTTTTTGAGATAAGTTCTCCCTAAGTTGTGCTTGCACTCTCCTGCTTCAGCCTCCCATGTAGCTGAGATTATAGGTATGCACCACTACACCTGATTTGTATTTTAAAATTTTTGTCATACTAACATGCTGTCCATTCTTCTAACAGCATGATTTGCTTCTGTTTTGTTTTACTTGATCATATCCTGGCGACCTTCCACATTAACAGCCACAGCCTGTCCGCATGCTTTTATAGGACTGCATAGTATTCCACTGGAGAGCCAAAAGCATAGTTGACTTGCTGGATCCCACACTGACAATTCGTGGGCATCTCCATTGTTTCTTAAACGTTTTGAATGCTGCTATTGTTTCAAAGACTGAGTCGAAACCTAACATCTCTCAGTAAATGAGTCAGAAAGGAGGGGGTTTCTCCGGTCAAAACCCACAGCGCATCATTAAGTTCTTGGGCTTCCTCACTCCAGCTTTTATTAAATTATCCCAATTTGTCCTTTCAAATAGATGTCTTTTCTTAAGTAGTGATTTACCACAATTAAGCCCCCCAAAATTAAATTAAATGAATTACGTCTCTCAGGTTGGGTGTCTGCAGGAACCAAGGCTGGGTGCAGTAATGGTCCAGATGCTATTAAAAGCCAAGACAGGGGAATGTGCGCTGGGTTAGAAGGGAAAATTCATAGCTCCGCTGATACGCCATGATAAATAATTATGAGTTATTAATTTTAAATTACATCTTTAATGCGTTGCATGATTTTAATTCCCCCTACAGTATTAATATCGGACTGGCTTTGATTAATTTAGAGCAGAACAGAAAGGTGCCAATTAAGGGAGCTGGCTGGGAACTTTGAGGTGTTTATATCTGTCTCTGGGTAACCCCCGCAGCGGGGGCAAGGTCACTGCTCAAGGGAAGCTGGATTATCCGCAGGAGCCCAGGGCGGGCTGTGTCAGCGCGAGTGGGGGATGGATGTTAACTCTCGCTGTGTCTCTGAGCACCGGCAAGAAAGACAGAAGTGAAGCGAAGACAGAGAGGAGTGAAGCTAAGCCCCCGGGATGCTTCGTGGGGCACCCCAAGACCTCCGGGCAGACTCCAGGCCTGACTCCTGGGGTCCGGGTTGATCGCACCCCTCCCTCCAGACGAGGGTTTGACCTCTCTGTGCCTTTACGAGGCTTTGAGGCTTGGAAAGAGGGGGCGACAGTTGGTCGATGGGGAGCAGTGACCCAAAGATGAAATGGCACGTGACACAACTTCCGCTCCAAAAGTAGCACCTGCGGGTACACATCCAGGGGACCTGAGACGCATTTTAGTTTACACAACAGCTAGGCGGATACTTCCGTGTCTGCAGAAAGGAGACACATAACCCGTGCATTGCCGGGCGTGGTGGCTCACGCCTGTCATCCCAGCACTCGGGAGGCAGAGGCAGGAGGATTGCAGAGTTTGAGGCTTGCCTGGGCTACATAGTGAGCTCAGAGCCAGCCTGAACTACAAAGCGAGACCCTGTCTCAAAAAGGAAAAAAATAAAAAATAAGAAAAATAACCCGTGCATGGAGCTCCACCATTTCACATATAACTGCTGAGGTAGGAGGTTCCACTGATGTTGGAAAAAGAAAGAGGAATCAAAACCAAAGGTTGCGAGCTAGAGATTTAGCTCAGTGGTTCCGGCACCTGCCTCACAAGTTCATAGGTCCTGAGTTTGATCCCTGGTAACCACATACAATGCTGGGCATGGAGACTCACGCCCACCAGCCATCAATACCACATACCACAGTGCTGGGCGTGGTGGCTCACGCCTGTCATCCCAGCACTCGGGAGGCAGAGACAGGAGGATTGCTGAGTTCGAGGCTTGCCTGGGCTCCATAGTGAGCTCAGGGCCAGCCTGGACTGCAAAGTGAGACCCTGTCTCAAAAAAAAAAAAAAAAAAGGTTGCATCGGCTCCCGCTAGACCTCCTTGCGGCCCAGAGAACAGGGGTGACCGTTTTGATGGGGACACACAGGTCACTGAGGAGATGTCGTCACAGCCACGCAACAGAAAGCCCTAGGCTTGGAGAGAGGAGCTGCCGCTGGACACATAGGGAGCCACTGATCAAAGCGGCTCCCAGGCGGACGGCGACTGGCCTCTCGCTGTTGGGACAGGTGCTGGGCTCAGCTCAGAACATTTAAACATGGATTCAGTAGCTCTCTGTTTAATCTGCATCAGGCCATCTAGATCTGGTTTTCTGGATGGTATTACTTAGGCAAAAACTGATTTCAAGTTGTTGTGTGTTTTTTTAAAGCAATTCCAAACAAACTATTAAATAAAGCACAGGGGTGTGTGGCATGGGGCAATGGGAAGTAATAATGCTAATTTTGCCGGTGATGTACAAGTTAGTAATATCAAATTAACGTCGCTACAGTGGTAAAAGACAGAAATCCTGGCCGAGGCTCTAAATTAATGACCCTACTTGACAATGAGGATAAAAAGAGGTCTCTGCGAGTCACAGTGTGAATCTCACTCCCCCCTTTCGGTGACAGATGAGGCTTAACGTTGGAAAACGCTTTCCTCTTTCATACTCGCGAGTCTTAAAATAATTCTGCCGCACCTAGGGCAGCACCGGACTCACCCCGCGGCCAGCGCCCGGTCTGTGACTGTGGAGCAAGGGAAACGGACAGGGAGGCGGGGAACCGGGAAAGCGGGGAGAAGGGAAGAGAAAAGGGCCACGGCGTGGGCGGCCTGGCGAGCGGAGGCCCAGCCAAGTGACACTCAAGCCCTAAAAGCAGGCACTTCCTCTGAGTTTTGTTCAAAATGGGGAAACTGAGGCAATGGTACCGATCACAGGGCAAGATGATCGAGCCGGTCCCGGATTTGGTGTCTGCTGGGGGAGACCTGGGAAGGCTCTGGCCACAGGGTGGACAGCTGCGGTCATCCTTAGAGGACCGGAGGCGGCCTAGGATTTGCAAGGTGGTGAGGGGCGAGGGGCCGGCTCCTCACAGGGCTACCACATGTGCCCTGGTACCACTGGGTCTTGCGCACAGCTCCAGCTCAACGGCTCTTGTCAACTTTGTTTTCTTTTTTTTTGAGACAGGGTCTCGCCTTGTAGTTCAGGCTGGTCCTGAGCTCACTATGCAGCCCAGGCAAGCCTGGAACTCAGCAATCCTCCTGTCTCTGCCTCCCGAGTGCTGGGATGACAGGCATGAGCCATCACGCCCTGGCACCTGCCACTGCGATATGTGGTATTGATTACTGATGGGCGTGAGTCACCACACCCAGCATTGTATGTGGTTACCACCAGGGATCGAACTCAGGACCTTGCACTTAAGAGGCAGGCACTGGAACCACTGAGCTAAATCTCTGGCTCCAACTTTATTTTCTTTTTTAAGCTTTGTCTGTCAATTTTTTTTTTTACACTATTGAAGTCAGTTTCTCTTGCTGTCTGTTTTACCCACTCTCCACCCCTGCCCCGATCTGATTGGTACTGGGGATCAAACTCACGACCTTGCACTTGTAAGGCAGGCGTGGTACCACTGAGCCAATCCCCAATCAGATTGTCTGCTCTCGCAGCTTCCCTGAGGGACAGCCATGAGCCATACACGGGGAAGGCAGCAGAGTTCGGAGAAATAAATTGGATCTGGATTTGAAAGAAATGGCCTACATGGGATCACCAAAGTCCAAGTGAGCAGAAGGAGAGAGCCCAGGTGCTGGGCCTCCTAGAGAGCAAACACCAGGAAGGGAGATAGACCCTGCCGGGCATCCCCCACGTGACCCACTTCTAACCAGACCCCACCTCTAGCAGCAAGTCAGCTACAACACCCCCTTATCCCATCACGTTCACCCTCCAAACACACGGGGTCATTTTAGGTCCAAACCATGATACTGCATCAGCAGGGGCTTGTATCCCATGTGTATCAGCTATTGAGGGTCATGATAATGCTGTGTAACAGACAGTCCCCAGCCTCCATGCCGATGGCCAGCAGCTGAACAGCTGCTCTGCGTGGCTTAGGTTGAGATGCAACAGTATGACTGGGCTCTGCTCCAAGGGTGTCTCCTCCCACAGCTCAGCCCAGGCACGTCCTTGTGGCTGTGTTAAAGGGCTACGTCCAGCTGTCACATCATTATCGGTCTTCCGCACATGTCACGGTGACTACTGGCCCCTTGGCCAACAACAGTTGAGGACTACAAGATCGCCCGTGCAGAGGGTGGGCATGTTTTGAGGGATGCCCACTGGGGGCCACTTCTGTGGTGTGTCCGACGGCCCTAACTCCAGCAACTACTGACAGGATCTCTCCCATTGGCACCCAGATACTTCCATGGTTTCACGGTTGTGCCAGCCCGCCTCTCACTGGCCTTTGGAAGTCAGCCCCAGCTAGGATTGGCTTCCTGCTCCACATCCGGCTGGCTGGTGGCATGGGCTTGGGCACACCGACTCCCCATGAGCTTGGCTTCATGGTCTGTGCCATGGGATCAGTCCATGTCCCCAGCAGGGGTCACAGGAGACCTGACTAGCAGGATCAGCACAGCACAGCGGCAGCGGTGGGACCTGCTAAAGACACTCATTGTCATTTCTATCACCGCTGCTGGTGTTGACGCGTGAGGACAGGGTCTCCCCGGGTTCCCGGGCAGCTGGGACTCCCAGTCAGAGCCAGCTTTCCTTCCCACGTCCGCGCCCCGGGAGCAGCGGACCATCTGCCGGGGGATTTCTGATTAACAAGCTCTCGTAATCTCTGCTGTGATCACGGCCAGCGCCGTCATCCTCTGAGGCCGCAGCCTCTTAGGCTAAGCCGCTGCCACCGGGGCCATGAATATCTGAGCACCTGACCTCCACATGTCAATGTCCCCAAAGCTGGGGGCGTCCAGCCTCGGCCTGCCGTCCTGTCACGCACTTGCTCCTTCCAGATCCCTTGGTCCCCAGCACCGGGGACGTTTGCCCATCTGGGCCGCCACACAACAAATGTTTATTGAAGACCGCACTGGGTGCCGGCCCAGTCTGAGCGGTGTCGTCAGGGCTGCTGCTTCAGAGTCTCTGAGCTGTTTCCCAGGAAGAGCTTGGTCTAGATGGTCATTAGCCCAGGTGCGCTCGGATACTCAGCCCCTTGCAGAAACTAAGGTTTTAGGCCCCCTGGCTCACCCCAGAGGCTGAGTCCCTGAGAAGGATTCTTGTGCAAGCAAATAGGAGGGCACCAGTGACACCATCAAAGGACAAGGGAACAGGCTAGGCCAGGATGAGCAGCCAGGCCAAGACGGGTGGCAGGTGCAGCCTGTCCCAGTGTGACTCACAGGGCTCTGTGCCACTGTGGGGGACAGAGGAGCGGGGGTGGAACCCAGCGCTCCGCACAGAGCCGCGCCTCACTGAGTTGCTAAGGTTCCCGGGCTGGAGAGGCCCCGAGCTCGCTTCCTGCCGCTCAGGAAAGGTCACTGTGATCACGCTGGCCTCATCCCCCACCTCCCAGCCAGCCCTCAGGGCCCCCACAGGCCTCTCCCTGAATTGGGTCAGATACAGGCAGCCCTGGCATGGCGCCCGGAGCTAGAGTGTCCGGAGGCCTCTGCCCAGGACAGACGCCTCCTCCTGCCTGTGACCGACTCCTTTTACAGATGGGGGGTTGCCACAGGCACTCGAGGCACAGGTGTGGCAAAGGGCTCTCTGGGAACCCGCTGAAGCCAGAGCCCCAGAGGGGACAAAATGGACAGTGGAAGGTTCGGGGCTGGAGGGGGCCTGGAGAGAAGGCTCCTCCCTGCCAGGTGCACGACCTGCCCTTGGCACGAGGCCACCGCCCCCACCGGGGCACAGGAGGCCGCAGGAGGGGCAGCCGGAGAGCGGGCAGCTGGGCGGCAGCGACGTCAGTGCCGCCCACGCTCCGCCCGCCCGCCAGGGCCCCAGGTGGCCGGGTTTCCAAGCGCGCAGCCTCACCCTCCCTCCAGCAGCACTCGGCGTTCCAGCGATGCCAAGGGGCACGGGGACCTGTTCGTCCCTGGCTCGGGCCAGCTGCCACCAAGGCGGCCCGACTGAGCCAAGGACTCGAGCCAAGGCTCACGCCCCCGTTGCGCTCCGAGGCGACTGGCCGTAAAGGTCGCGACCAGAAAGGGAAGCCGCCTCAAAGAGCCCCTCTCGCGGCGAGGACGCAGGGACCTGAAGGAGCGACGCCGCAGCCGACCTGTCCGTGCCCGCCTGCCGGCCCCGGTGCTGTCTGTTCCGTGCGTGGGGAGCGGAGGAGCCACCGGCACCCCTCCCCCCAGGCTCCTCTCCGGCTCCTGGCCGCGTCCTCTGTCTCGCTGCTTCTGTGAACTGAGCACCTACTATGTGTCACCATCAGAGAAAAGTGACGGGTCTCGGAGTTTGATGGGCCGCGGTGCTCAGGGACCCCAAGCAGGTGACCAGCAGCTGAGGCGTGCAGGGCAGCTGATGGCAGAGTTACCCGGGCCGGGACTCCTGGGCTCTGGGGACACAGGGGGGTGGTCCAGCAAAGTTGAGGCCTTAAAGGGACAGGCGGACATTCTCACTGAGTGGGGACTCAGCCGAGCCCCTGGCCAGGCACTGGTGCCGCGGGGCTGATCTGGTGGCCACAGACCTTGGGAGGTAAGAACGCCATGTGGTGACAGAAATGTCATTGCCCTATATCGGCTGTGCCAGAGCCACTGTAATATGGGACCTGCAATCGGGCAACTGGGTTTTTTTTATTATCATTCTTATTTCATTTAAATCCTGACATCCGCAAAGTACCTGAGATACCACAGGCCTAAGTGCCTGCTCCAGAGTGCTGGCGACGGTCATTACTACCCCCTTACACGGAGGGGGTCCTGGGAAGGCTCAGAGAACTGAAGAGACTTGTCTAGGGCCACACAGCGCCCCCAGCCAAGCGCAGGTGGGCACCCGCATTGGCTCCCAGGGCTGTACAGTGACGGTGCCCCGCCCAGAGATGCGCCAAGCCACACCGCCTGCGGCAGGAACCGCACGGTGCTTCCGCAGCACTGCCAGGTCCGGGCTCCCAGGCGCACAGCAGCTCCGGAGCGGAGGCCGCAGCCGGGCCAGCCCGCCCGCCCGTGCCCACAGGGAGGAGGGCGCCTCCCACCGCCGCAGCCCTGCCGCGCTCGTGTGGGGAATGCCTCGCTCCGTTTGCAGGCCGCGTGGGCGCTATGTTTATTTGAATAGCGACAGAAGGCAGCCTCGCAGGGGGGCCGCCCTCCCCCCCAGCACCCCTCAACGCGCACACAGCCGACCTAATGCCGCGCAGCAGGAACAGGCGGGTGATCCGAGCACAGGCTGGGGGAACTGGGAGCGGGGTGCCCGCCACGTGGGCACACACAACAGTGAAAACAGCGGCTGCCGTTGCCGGGCATGTTGGGACCCCAGACGTCCACCACCGGCAAGCCGGGCCCCACAGGCTCCGTTCTCATTCCCACTGCGAGGTCGTGGCCGGCGGTCGCCTGGCAGGGCCTGGGGGGCGGTATCTGGTCAACAGTGAAGCAGCGGGCCAATGACAAGGGTGACACTGGGGCCACGGAGAGTGGCACTTGGGACTGCAGTGCCGTAAGGGATCTGAGAGGCCCGATTTCTGGAGCTTCGTTTTCCTCAGAGTAGGAACAGAAAGACCAGATTTGCATGGACGGTGTGGGAGAATTAGGAAAGAGGCTCGGTGGTGAAGGGATGGAGGTCCCACGTGGTGTGCAGCAGGCGCTTAATAATGACACGTGTCCTTGTCACACAGGTTTCCCTTTGAGACCAGTGGGCGCCTCGGTGTCCTGTCCCACCGCACTGTGGGAGTGTTAGCTCATGGAGCCCATTGTATGGGCCGGGACACTGAGGCCCTGGAAGGTTGGAGGTCAGCCCGGCACCTCGCAGTTGTGGGGTGCTAAGCTGGGAGAGCAGCCAGGCTGCGGCTGAGGCGCAGAGCAAATCCGCTCCCAGGTTCCCGGCCCCGCTGCACAGGGCGTGCTGACTTCAGGGCCCTTGCGAGTGGACAGCCCGAGCCGATCGGACATCTTTCTTCCACACAGCCACACGCAGCTGCTTTTGCAGCAACGTCCTTGACCAACTGCTGGGGACAGCTGTCACCATGGCAACCGCCAAAGGCCAGCCGGCCTCAGGCAGAAGGGCCGTGATCACCTCCGCCCTGGCCCCTGGCCCTGTGTGGCCCCTCCTGGTGGCCCACCGGCCTGGCAGGCTGCGGAAGGTCCCAGCTCTAACGGCCAGGTGGAAGCCGAGAACCCCCCAAGCCCGGACGGACCCCAAAGGCCACATGGCACCCCCATCCGGGGTCCTCCTCCTGCCCAAGGGTGCGACACCAGGGTCCCGGTCGGCCAAAAGCTTGGGCGCCCGGCTCCGTGGGTGGGACGGCTCCGCAGTCACAGCGCTGGGCTGCAAATATCAATTATCCCCTAACGACTCTCCAGGCTGTCATTACAGCTCAGCTGCTGCCAGCTGTTCCTGAAAACCTGCCCACGGCAGCCCCGGGCAGAGGGAAGCGGCCCGGCCTGGGGACCCGCGGTGAGGGAAGGGCGGCACCTCGCTCCTGGCCAGGGAGGGGAAGTGAGGGCAGCGTGGGGAGTCTGGGGGCAGGGAGACTCCGGGCCAGCGTGCCCGCCTGCTGTCGCCTCTCTGTGCTTGCTGAAAGTCAGGTGCCCTCACTGAGCCCCCGTGTGTGGAGCAGGGTAATGCCCGGCCGCCGCGGCCCGCAGGGCCCTGCGCACTCCCTTCCTACAGCCCCAAAGCCAGTGAATCAGAAACTGGGTTTTTTTGCTTTTCTGGTATTGGAGCCAGAAGTCAGGGCCTCCACACTGAGCCACATCCCAGGCCCTTTTTATTGTCTGATGCAGACAAGGTCTCATTAAATTTACAGTCCTCCTGCCTCAGCTTCCTGGAGTGCTGGGATTACAGGCTAGCGCCATGCCCAGTTTAGAAGCCATATCCATTTTTTTTTTTTTTTTTTTTTGAGACAGGGTCTCGCTTTGTAGTACAGGCTGGCCCTGAACTCACTAGCCCAGGCAAGCCTGGAACTCAGCAATCCCCCTCCCTGTCTCTGCCTCCCAAGTGCTGGGTTTACAGGCGTGAGCCACCACGCCCAGCACTGCGGTATGTGGTGTTGATTGCTGGTGGGTGTGAGTCTCCACACCCAGCATTGTATGTGGTTACAGGGATCTAACTCAGGACCTTGCGCTTGAGAGGCAGGTGCTGGAACCACTGAGCTAATCCTCCGGCCCTAGAAGCTATATCTTTTAAAAAAGAAAGAAACCTCAGGTGCTTTGTGCACAGGCAGTGACTCCAAGTTTCCTCTAACCCTCACAGCCACCAAGAGGAAACTGAGGCCCGGGAGGAAGATTGATTCTCCACTAGCCACCAGGCGATGCGAGGGCCGAAGTTTGCTTGGCAGTGTGCCTGCCTCCCCACGGGGCGCAAACTGCTGGGGTCTGCTCAGGAAAGCCCGTGGGGCACCCACACCAGAGAGGGGAGAGGGTGACAAAGGCCTGGCGGGCCCTTATTTCCCGGCCCCCCTGGCAGGCAGGGGTGGCACCCATCGCAGGAAATGGTATGTCCTCAGCCTTTGTTTCCACTGAGGGCCAGGGACAAAGCCTTTCCTTCCTGTCTCCTCCATCCTGCCGAGACTTCAAAGCGGAAGGTTCCAGCTGCTGCTACCGCAGGTCTTTTAACACCTTCTGGATTTGGGGTGGTTCTTCTCCGTTAAACTGATACATAATTTAAATACACAAAGTGCTCAAATCTTAAATGCATACCTAGCTCAAGAACTTTTTGTTTTTCAGTACCGGGGATTGAATCCTGAGCCTTTGCCCTGAGCTACCTCCCCAGCCCTTGCTTTTTTCTTTTTCTTTTTTTTTTTTTTAATATAAACACATAGGTGGGAGGCAGAGGCAGGAGGATTGCTGAGTTCGAGGCTTGCCTGGGCTCCATAGTGAGCTCAGGGCCAGCCTGAACTACAAAGCGAGACCCTGTCTCCAAAAAATAAATAAAAAGACATAGGGTCTCACTCAGTCATGAAGTTAACCGGGCTGGATCTGAACTTTCGATCCTCCTCCCTCAGCCTCCTAGAGCTGTTGTGAACCATCATGCTTAAGGCCAGTATTTTAATCACTGAGTAAACATGGACCTCAGTCACTTTGCACATCCACCACCCAGAAGAAAACATAGGATATTTCCAGCTCCCCGAGGCTGCTCTGCTCTAGATGTGATTTCGTATTCTATTTTCCCCAAAAGAAACTTCATATCCTTCAGCCACAAACTCAAAGTCCCCATGTTCTCATGCCCGGGCAACCACTAATCCGTTTCCTGTCTATGGACTGAACTATGCAGGGTGCTTCCTTCCAGGGAATTATAAGATATGTGGCCTTTTGTTTCAGACTTCTTTCACCTGGCTTACAACTTCCAAAGTTCATCTGTGTTGTAACCCATAACAACAGTTCTTTCCTTTTAATGGCTGAATAATATTCTACCATCTGCATACACAAACATATACTTTTTAAATTTTCTTCTTTCACTCACTGTTATGCCCATGGATTTCATCCATACTATATTTATTTTGGCAGGTCATTCTTTTTCACTGCTGCATGATAGTCCCCAGGCCCACCCTTGTTTAGCGTCTATTGTCCTGTTGTTGGACACTTGTGACCTTCACTTTGGCTCTGTTCTTTAAAAAGCCACCACGAATATCCTTTCTCGGGCCCCATGGTGGTTTAGTTTCTGCTGGATATCTCCAGCTATGAAATGGCTGGTCCTTGGGCAGGCATGTGTGTGCGAAGTTCCGTCCTGAACAAAGGGAGAGCATGTGTCAAGAGGGAAGCTCCACCAGGCTGCATTTTGGAGTGTGACATCGGTGACTTGTTCTCGCTGTCTACTGTCTCTTCTTATTTTCCTTTGTGACAAAAGTGTATTTTGTGTTCAGCACTGATCCCAAGTTTTCTTTTAAAATAATACATTTGGGTTTAAAAGGAAAAATAAAAAAAGAGCTTGTTTAAAGAAAAAATTCAGTACGTTGCAACAGAGCAGGAAACGCTGGGAAGTGAAAGGCCAGGAGGGCCCCTGACTCCCGCCTGTGTTCCCCCCTTAGGTCCCGCCTGGTCCCAGAGCTCTGTGCCCTGCTTGGGCCTCAGGCACCCGCAGGCCTGGGGCTGGACAAGTGCAGGGGCACACACCTGTGATGCCAGCTACTCAGGAGGCTGAGGCAGGAGGAGTGCCCATTCAGGACTGCCCGAGCAATGTAGTGAGACCCTACCTTGGAATGTTTTTCTGAGGGCATGGAGGTCTAGCTCAGCGATGCAGGACTTGCTGACCATGGGTGAGGCCCTTGGTTCGAGCCCCAGCTCTGCCAGAGAAAAAGATGAACAGCAGCAGCTTCAGGGGGTTCTGAGTGTGGACCCTGGCCTGAATCCAGGGCTTTTGATTAAGGTGAACTTGCGTCAACAGGTGGGGTTTCCAGGGGCTCCCCTCTGAGTTTGCCACCACCTTCCCTGACAGAAGTTCTGGCCACGGTGAGTCTATACCTCAGGGGCCTCCCCGAAGCTGAGGGCTCACCCCATTACTTCGGCCAATGCACTTCTGTCTTTCCTATCTCCTCACTGTGTAGCCTGGCCTGGCCTCGAACTTGGTCTCTGAGCTTGCAAGCCCAGTCCTTATGACTCAGGAAACCTGCCCGGGATGGGGGTCAGGACACGGGATGGGGCTGCAGGCGGGGCCCGTGGGCCAAGCGCTGGGGCCGCACAGCGGGCAGGTGGGAAGCCGCCCTGCCTGCCCGTGCTCACCTGACAGAGCTCATCAGCCCTGCCCCATCACCAGAAAAGCCCACGCTGGGCACAAAAGACCCGAGTTCAAATTCACCCCTACCGTTCCATAGCTGTGTGAACCCAAGCAAGTTGTTTCTCTGTCCTGCACCCGTTTACCCAAGCACACATGGCACGCTCACATGGACAGGTTTAGGCATAATTTAATTTATTTTCTTTCTTTTCTCTTTTTGATACCGGGAATCAAACTCGGGACCTTGCACTTGTGAGGCAGCAGCCAGAACCCCTGAGCTAAATCCCCGGCCCACATCGCTCCTCATTCTCACCTCTGAGGTCCAGGACACAGGGTGCCAGGGGGCCTCCGCTCGGGCTCCCCGGAGATGCCCCTGAGGGTCACCTGGTCCCCGTTGTCTCCTTCCAGCAGAGAGTGGTCACAACTAGTTAAGTGAATAAACGAACGGGACAGGGCTGTGCTGACGGCAGTCTGGCTGGAGAACAGTCAGACTTCGCGGACTCGAGCTGAGATGATGGAAATGCCTCAGCTGCCTCCATGATCCACTGCCCCAGTTTGTGGGCATTTAAAGCTCAGCGCTAACTGCTCAGTGCCTGTGAAATCCAAGGAGCTGCCCCTCAAGCCGGGGTGGCTGGGGAGCCCATGCAGAGGGAACACGTGTGCAGAGCGCAGACTCCAGGGCGGCAGGCTGGGAGGGGGCTGCAGCCACCTGCTGCCCCTTGCGCTCTGGGAAAAGCTACCCTGTTTCCCCCACACACACACCACAGGGCCTTTGCACAGGCTGTTCTTTGTCCCACTGCTTTCCAGACTCATTTCTATAGTCTAGGTCTTGGATGTTCCCCAAATTCCTGTGTGTTCAAAGCTTGCCTCCCAGCCTGGGGCACTGTTAGAAAGTGGGACAGACCCATCGGAGGTGGGGACAGGCGACAGGAAGTTAGGTCATCATTGGAGCTGTCCCATTGCAGAGGGATTGGGAGGGTGGCCCTTCCTTCTTTCTCTGCTTCCCGGCTACCCCAACGTGAATGGCTTTGATGCCTCAAGGATTTCCCCCCTATTCTGTGCTCCCTTTGGTCCTGGACCAAAACCTCTGAACTGTGACCTAAACCAAACCTTTCTTCTTTTCACATATATTGTCTTCTGCATTCTGTCACAGTAACAGAAAGTTGACTAACACACCTTCCTCTTCCTTCAGCTCTCTTTCAACACCCTGTCCTTATAGGGACCCCTGTTGTCCGAGACCAAGGCAGATCCACCTTTTGGATGTCTTCACACACCTTGCAGGGTAAAGCTGGAGAAAATACTGCTGCCACTATCTGGATTTTGATGCCTGGGTAGATTGTGAATGACCACCTGGTGCGTGCTGAGTGGGTAACAGGCAACAGCGGACACCTGGAGATGAAGGGACACCTCTCCAAGGCCAGACCACCTGGGACATTACACCTCCTGTCCAGAGGCGGCAGGATGACAGAACACAGCTGAAGTCACATGACACGCTGTGCACAAGTGCAGAGCAGAGTCCCCGGCATGACACACCCAAAGGGAAGCAGACATTCTGGACACTGGTGCTTCTGTGATTATTAGCAGGGTCACTGGGGAACTCCAGTCTCCCTAACCCCAGCCCACAGGGTATCTCGTACCCTGAGTCACCCACATCTATCTATCCATCTATCTATCTATTCATCTATCTATCTATCTATCTATCTATCTATCTATCTATCTATCTATCATCTATCATCTATCTATCTACCTATCTATCTATCTATCTATTTTAAGTCAAGGTCTCACTAAGTCACTGAGTTGCCGGGCTGGGCTCAAACTTGGGATCCTCCTGCCTCAGCCTCCCTAGAATGCCGGGATCACTGCCCACATTAAAGACATCTTCAGTGAAATACTCACCCAGAAGGAATTTGGTCATTTTGCTTCAAATACTGCTGTGGATCTTGATTCTGAAATTTCCCACGTATCAGAAAAATAAATCAACTTTGCTACCCCCAGAGGAAAAGCACTGCTGTTCAGGAAGTACAGCTGGGGAAACTGAGGCCTGGAAGAGGCAAGTGTCACGCCCCATGAGGTGACTCCAGGGTGGTGGCTGGCGCCAGCCGGCACTTGACTGCAGGGCTGGGAGGGCACCCAGTCCTCGCTCCCTCAGGCCAACGCTTGGGGCCAAGGCTCTCAGTAGCCTCATCTTTGTCTGGGTCACTTTTCTCTCTGTCTCTCAGAGACGAAGTTAAGATACTGCCACGGAGCCTCTGCCCCGCCCCCTCCCTGGGCTACAAGCATGTGTCAGTCGTGAAGGCTGAGTGGGGGCGGAGCAGAGCCAAGGAGGGCAGCAGGTGACAGGGCCAGCAGAGGGGCTGAGGGCGGGAGCTGGACACGAAGCAGGAGGGAAGGCACTGGAGGCCTGAGGCGGGCAGAGGAGCCGGGGGCGGGCGGAGCAGGGAGGACGGGGCACAGCCGGAGGGGGTAGAGGCAGAGGGAGAGACAGAAGCAGGAGAAGGAGGGGCGGCCGTGGTGGCGCCCACTGGTCATCCCAGCTCCTTGGGAGGCTGAGGCAGGCGGGTGGCGAGTTCAAGCCCAGCCTGGGCGACTTGGCAAGACTCTGTCTTAACATGAAAAAATTAAAAAGGCTGAGGATGTGGGTCAGTGTTCAATGAATTCAATCTGCATACCACAGAAAGGGAGACAGAGTGAGATGACCAACAGACAGACAGACAGACAGAAAATAGGAGAGAAGACCAAAACAGAGACAGAGGAGAGACAGGAGCAGAATGAGGGGAGAGGTCAAAGGAAAAACACTACACTCAGGAGAGGTTTGAAGTAAAGAGGGAGAGCGGAAGGGCGCCCCGGGAACCCCTGCAGAAGCCTGGGCCGCGGCCCCTGTCCCCACGCAGGGACAACAGGAGGGGAGAGGACAGGCCACCGTTTCCTGGGGCGGAGGGCCGGGGCCGAGGCTCCCGCTTGTGGCTCTTCCTTTGCCGCTTTGTTTCATGCATATACATGTATTTATACAAATGTCCAGGACACACAAATATATATGTATGATCTCCCTCCCTCCATCCCTCCCTCCCTCCCTCCCCAGCCCCTCTCCCTCTCGCAAGGCGGCAGATAACCAGGCCTGGAGCAGAGGCGACACGATAAGGAGATTAGAGGGGATTGGCTCATTTGTTGTGCGCTTCTCCAGGAGGGAGATTCTGTTCCCAGAAGACCAACCGGAAGGTTATCTAAATAGGCTGTGTCTGCGCTAACCCGGAGCTGCACCCCGCAGGGACATTAATGGTACAAAGAGCGGGAGACAGGAGGGGCGAAGATGAGTTATAATGATTATTTGATTATCCTGGGCTTTAACAAACCCAGCCAGTTCGTCTAGGTGTGAAAAATTAGCTGTTCTCACAGCGGCAAATTTCACAGCATTTCAGCGTTCTGTGCCTCTTTCTCCAGAGGGGCGGCAGACACCGCACTCAGGCATGGGGGGCTCTGAGAGTACCCCAGTTTCCCTCTGATGTGGCACTGTGATTGTGTCCTCTGCATTATGGAAATGGCCCGACCATTCGGGGTCAGCTCAAAGAATGTTCCAGACCAACAGTTTAAAAGAGAAACTCAGACAGATTGGCCACAGAATGAAGCAGAGCCCTTGAAAATATAACTGAGTTGCGTCTGGTGATCTACTTTGGGATGCTGAGGCGGGAGGATTGCAAGTTCCAGCCCAGCTGGGGCAAGTTAAGGACGCCCTGTCTCAAAATTTTTAAATGATGAAAGGGCTGGGGATGTAGCCCAGTGTAAAAACCCTGGGTTCGATCCCCAGTACCACCACCAAAAAAAATCACCCCTTGGATGTACATATTTTAAATTATGTGGTTAGGGTTATTAACTATGTGATTAAAAAACATTTCTGTCTAGAATTTTACTATTCAAGATGGTAGCTGATGGCCACATGTGGCTCGAAGACCTGAAACACGGCCAGTTTACAATGAGATGCAGTGAATATTCACTGCCTACCGGACTCTGAAACTTCAGTAGGAGTAAGAGACATAAAATATATTAAAGGTATCTATCCCGATGAGAGATGGAATTCAAAATATACTGAGCGATGCATATTACTAAAATTAATTTCATCTGCTTCTTTTTACTTTTTGAGGCAGTGTCTTGCTCTGGGCCTGAGTGATCCTCCTGCCTCAGCCTCCCAAGTACTGGGATCACATCTGGCCCTAGACTCTCAGTCTTGTACACAGTCAGTGCTCAGAACTCAGCAAATGCCAAGGGGAAAGGTAAGGAACTGGGCCATTGTGCAGTCACGAGCACCCTGGTCTCAGGCACCCACTCCATCCCAGGCAGGCAGCACTCTGGGCAACTTACTTTGGTGTCTCAGAGGCAGGGCGCTCTTTGTCCACATGTTGCCATGGCGATGGGAGGGCAGGAGAAGGACTGTTCATTGAGCACTTATTACACCCTTGTTCTTCACCGTGCCAGCGTGTGTGTCCGTGCCCTCAGAACCTCCTCAGTGTTGAGGTCCCGTGGACAGATAAGGAAACTGGGAAGGCTGGGGGAGCGGGGCGTGGGGCCTGGAGGAGGGAAAAAGAAGGAGGGGCCGCCAGGGTCTGGACCCTTAGTGTGAGACACCCACAGAGCCGGGGCCACCGTCCCCACTCACACAGAGCTGGCCACAGCTGCAGCTGAGATCAGAGGAGCCACTGGGAGCCTCACGGTTCCTAACTCTGCCCTCTGTCCCCGGCCAGATGCCCCCAGCCCTGCACATTAAGATGAAGACCCCAAGCACTGGCATCAAGGGCAAGGACGCCAGCAGGGCTGGGTGTGACACTGGCCCCTCCGCTGTGTGGCCCAGGCTTGTAATCCCAGCACTCAGGAGGCTGAGGCAGGAGGATCATCTTGAGTTTGAGGCCTGCCAGCGCTGTAAAATGAAAGTGTTTCAAAAAAAGAAAAAATGTAAATATATTTATATATATTTTTTTTTTATTTTTTATTTTTTTTGAGACAGGATCTCGCTTTGTGGTTCAGGCTGGCCCTGAGCTCACTCACTATGTGGCCCAGGCAAACCTCGGACTCAGCAGTCCTCCTGTCTCTGCCTCCTGAGTGCTGGGATGACAAGCGTGAGCCACCACACCCGGTTTAAAAATATATTTTTAAAGGGAGCTGGAAATAGACCCCCACCCTTGACTTCTCTGGCCTGAGAAGGGAGGCAGGGGGCTAGGACCTGGGCCTCCTACGGGGAGGGGCCTCGTGACCAGGGCCACACCCACTGCTGGGCCCAGGGCAGCGCCCTGAGGGCCCGGATGGACACACCGACCTTGGGGCCGGCACCGCAGCGCCCCTGCCAGCGGCCCGCCCCGCCACTGTCCCCTGCCTCCCTTGCTCCCTCATCCTCCCTTTTGTGTCCTCCGCCCCGCCCCCCACACTCCTCTCCCCTCTCTGTGTCCTCTTTATTTTATCTCAACTTGCCACAAATCTGCTCCCCTACAAAGCAGCTCCCATCTTTGTTCTGGGCCATTATCTGTGGCAGGGAGGCCCGAGCGGCCGGCCGCAGGCAGACAATCACCGCGTAATAGAGTGTCTGCGGCCATTGTGCCCGTGTCCGGGCCGATCCATCACCGCGCCTGACACCGCGCGGGCGGCAGCGGTGGCGGCGGGAAAGCCTTTGGCTCGGCCTCCAGGCCAAGCCCTGGCGGTCATCTGCATCCATGCCAACCCCTCAGGAAGGTGGCGTCTTCTACCCCGTTTTACACGTGTGGAACGGCCTCTGAGAGGGGAAGACGCTTTTCTCCAGGTCACACAGCAGCAACGTGTGGGTGTCACTGGGGCTCAAGCCCGGTTTGTCTGCTCTGAAGCCTGTGGCGGGGGCACAGGCTGGGGCCCCGTGCTCGGCACAGCCCGGCTCTGCACACGGGGCAGGGAGACACATCCCGCCAGCCGCACCCAGCCCACCCTCCTTCGCTCCTGCTCCTGGTGCACCAACCCCAGGCAAAGTGAGGATAGCTACTACCTGAATAGGGGGGCAGTTGTCTCACAGGAAAAGGGGGAGACAGTGACCCTCAGGCCAGGCTTCCCGCAGCTCTGTCCTCCAGTGTGGGCCTCTGGTCGCGTGGCTTCCCTCTGTGCGTCACTTTCCTAGGACCTCTCCTCAGAGAGCTCAGCGTTTAGGAAACATACGAACACCGGTAGGCTCTCTTTCAGGCCTGCTCTGGGAATGGCGTTTTATCTGTGCAGTGCAGTTATCCTTCCCCTCCACCAGCCCCAGGCAAAGTGAGGATAGCTACTACCAGAATGGGGGCGCAGTTGTAGCTCAGGTTGTCCTCTAACTCTCAAGGATTCCCCCTGCCTCAGCCTCCTGAGTGCTGGAGTTACAGGGATGCGCCAGCACTCCCCGGCTTTAGTACCTGGTTGGAAAGTGTGTCTCTCCCCTCATGCCTTCTGTGGGCCCCTTTCTGTCATAGAGATGGCCGTGAACAGACGGCCTCTCAGAGGAGGAGGAGGCGGGGGCAGGACGGGCAGCCTGTGCGCTCCCGAGCCCCGCTGCTGCAGACACTCAAACGGAGGCCCTGCTTCGTGCTCCCTGCTCCTAGCCCAGCGAGAAGGCACAGAGCAGCACGAGCTGCTTCGTGGGAAGGCTGCGGGGGCTGGAGAGGGGCCCTGGACCAGGCCGCAGAGGCGGGAGAGGGCCTGGGAGAGCCCAGTGGGAGGGGCAGAGGGTGCCAGGTGGAGGGGAGGGCGGGGCCGTGGGGCTGATCTGGAACTCACCGTGCCCCCCGGGCCTCGGCTCCTGAGCGCTGGGCCCAAATCCATCTCTCTGAACGGTTGGGAGCTTCCTCCAGGGTCACTGGGTGAACTTTTCGATGTGGGCCCTGTCCTCTCGGCTCTCCCCAGGGCCCGTGGGCTCTCCCTGCCCCGCCCCTGGCCCAGGCTCCTCCCAGGCCCCTGATCGCGGGAGGACCAGGGAGACTGGGGGACAGGTGTCACCACCTAGCCTTTCCTCAGCGGGGCCCCAGGGGCGCCTCTGGCTCTGTAAGGAGGTGCAGGGACCCTTGGGGACGGCAGAGGGGCCTGCCGAGGAGGCCCAGGGGGGTGTGGAGTCGTAGGGGGCCGGGGAAGACCGGCTCGGGAGAGAGGCCCGGATAGGGGTGCGTGGGGGTGGGGCGTGGCCCTGTGGACAGGCCTGGGTGCCCAAGAAGGACAGCATGGGGCCCAGGGCGGTGAACCCCGAACACAGACCCGGCCCCTCTAAACGCAGCAGCGCGAATCCACCTAACAAAGGCCCCCGCAGCGGTGCGGAGCGCAGCGCCTGGCGACGAGCCGACGCCTGATGTCCCCACCGCCTTTGCTCCCGCGCGCAGCAAAGTTGGGAACAAAACGGCCGGGCCGCGCACTGAACAGGCTTACACCGCTCTCCATATGGAAATGAAGATAATCCTGCCTGGCTTTGTGTCTGCGCCGTGGCGGGCGCAGGACGGTGGCCAGACTGGGCTGCGCTGGTCCGACCCTCGGCCCTCCGAGAGGAGCGCGTCGGTTTCCAATACCGCACCGGGCCGGGCCGGGCTGGGCCGGGCCGGGCCGGGCCAGGTGGGACAAAGGAGGGGGTCGGGGGCAGGTCAGAGGGCACGGATTAGAGAGGCGGTGTAGGAAGCAGAGGGCCAGACCGCCAGGGAGGAGCACTTTCCTTCTCTGTGAGGCCCTGTTAACCGAAGGGAAAACCTCTCCCCACCCGTCCCCTCCCTCCAACTCCTACAAGGAGAAGTGGTGACAATCATACCCACCCAGTGGGACTGTCATGAAACTTAAAGTTGTCCTCGTATGTAAAAAGGCAGGACAGCCTTCACACGGGAGTCTTTTGTTGTTGCTTTCAGAGCACTGTGGGTTGAACCCAGGGCCCACATACTGAGCTACAGCTTGGCCTTTTTTATTTTGAAACACAGTCTTGCTAAGTCACTAAATTGCCCAGGCTGGGCTTGAAGTCGTGACCCTTCTGCCTCAGCCTCCCAGAGTGCTGGGATCACGGGTGTGTACTACCCTGCCCCATGTGCCTCGAGTCCAGGTGGCTGTTCTCTGTTGGCACTACCCTAGTAACTCATGTCAGTGGCGACATTCTGTTGGGGGAGGGGGTTGACAGGGCAACGGACAGAGCGACAGGTGTGGAGAACACGGGGATCTGGAGACTCTTCCTCCCCCAGCTGTGGGGTGGAGATCTCTCATCACCTTTGTCTGTGCAAGAAGACCACAGGGTTTTTTAGGGCGCCACCTACCGAGGAGGCATAAAAGAAGAGACAAACGGTGCAGCGGCACGCACCTGTAATCCCAGCACTCGAGAAGCTGAGGCAGGAGGATCGCTTCAAGTTCAAGGCCAGCCTGAGCGCCATAGCGAGCCCTTGGAAAAAGCCACAGAGCTGATGCTCTACTCGGGCCCGGCCCTCAGCCTCCGGGCCACCCTGAGCTGCTCAGGACTACACCCCAGGCAGAAGCTTCAAACCCAGACATGAACAACTGACACCACAAGATGAAGACCCTTAAGACACAGCTTTTGTGGTGCAAAGGCTCTGAGAGATGCATCGTGACCTTGGAAGGCAGCAAAGCAAGGCTTTCCTTTCAAATGGTACTGATGAGGGGCCGGTGTGGAGAGACAAGGAAAACCCGAGGCTCTGGGCCCGGCTGTCCCCGGGGAGACAGATTGGTCTGATAGGGGGTGAGCTCCCCGTGACCGGCAGCTTGGTGCCACAGCGGAGGAGGAACTCTTCAGCACACAGAGATTTCTGGCCCACTAACGCCTGCTCGGCTTCTCTCTTCTAATCCAGTGAGGTCTTCTGAGACTTCGCTCCCCTGAGAGGAGCAGCCGCCCCCGCGCTGGTCCCTCCCTGTGCTGAGCTCCCCCTGCAGGGCCGTGGAAGGAGGAAAACTGGAGTCTTGTTCCTGAGGCTCCCAAAGCAGTGGCACCCGAGGAGGGAAAAGGAAGATAGAGACTCAGCCTCACCCAGGGCCCAGGGCAGTGTGGAACCCAGCGGGCATGAACCTGGGTTGTGCCAGGTGACTTCTGGGTGACCTTTCAGCGTCCTCTCCCCAGAGAGGCTGGGCATCTAGCAGCCGAAAGGTCAGAAGACAGACTGGCTTCTGGACGGAAGAAGGGCACTGTGGGAAAGCTGGTGAGGCCCAGCCAGTCCTGAGCTGAGCCAGCAGCCTGGTCCAACGCACATTCTTAGTTTTGATAAATATTCTTTGTGCACCGTGGTAATGTTGGAGATGGTGTGTGTGGAGGGCACAGGGGAACCCCCTGTTTATGTGTGCAAGTTTTCTAATAGTCCAAAGAGAGCCCCAAATTAGAAGTTTATTTAAAGCTGGGAATGGAGGTGCGCACCTGTAATCCTGGTACTGTAGGCGGCTGAGGCAGGAGGACGACAGGTCTGAGCCCAGTTGGCAACTGAATGACTTGAGACCCTCTGTAAAACGGGTTTTTAGTCAAAGGGCTATGTAAAGGCCCTGGGCTTAATGCCAAGAAAGACAGAAAAACAAAAAGGTTCAAATAAAACACTGGCTTAGGAAGAAATTTAACCACCAAAGCACCCCTGTCATATACCACCTTCTATCCATCCACAGGCAAGTAAGCGTCCGCTTTCCCATTGGTTGAATCTTTTCTTGTATGCGAGGCCTCTGCTTGGAAGGCAAAGGCTTCCTCCACCTGCCGGGGTGCGGGCCTCTGCCTCTTTGACGGGAAGGGAGAGGAGCCCCAGGGTTGGGGAGACTTAGAGATCCAGCCACAGTCACCACCACGGTGGGGACTCAGTGCTGGCTGGAATCCCAAGGTTGGAGGGAGACAAAAGAGACGGGGGCTCTGTTGTCAGTGGTGATTCAAGGTCACTGAGAATGTTGACTGAGGGCTGCTGGGGGGCGGGGTCCCCTGTCTGTTGGAGGCGGTTCCCCAAGCCGAGCCGCAGCTACCGCCTTCGACTTCATCTCAATTCAATGAGGCGGCAGATGCGCGGTCCTCCCGAGTTCTGTTCGGATGTCCGCCGCGGCAGAGAGCAGAAAAGCCTGTCCTCGGGGCAGGGGGCCCTGCTGTCTCTCCCTCCTTCCTCTAAGTGGCGGCCTGAGGGGTCAGATGGGCCCCTCTGCAGATGGCAAGAAGCCGGAGCCAGAAAGGGCTGAGGCTCATAGGCATCCGGCCCCTGGCTGCCTCGTCCCTGGGGTTAGGGGCCCTGCTCTGAGTAGTTTCCCATCCCTGCCTCCCTCTTCGCCACACTGATTCCAGAAAACTGACCCGGCCCCTGCTGTGGGCGTCACAGAAACAAATCAGGATCTGTCTGGAGGATACCACGCAGTGGCTCTGATTGGTCCCTGAGTGTCCTAGGCTGTTCAAAGCTAAAGTTTTCCAGCCAGCATAAGTGCCTTGATTTCTCATCTTCCGTTACCTTAGTCCTTTTTCAGCCTCCCCTTCCTGTCTAAGAGAGAGGAGTGGCCGGAGTTAGAAGCACTGCTGTTCAGCCCCAGAGGAGTCACTTACCTTTTCTGTTCTTCACTTGCTGTGTGTAAAATGAGATTTATCATTATACGGTGCTCAAAGGGTCAAATGATAGGACATAGGGAAAACGCCTGGCATCTGTCAATGGCCTAAAAAGTCAGTTGTTATTGAAAAGATTGTGCAAGATGTTCCTAGATACCCTTTATAGATCATAAAGAGATATAAGGACAGTCAGGAAGACGTGGGAAGGCTGAGAACATGTACATTGCCATCTGCTGGGAAGCCGCTCGTGGGCACCCCATTCACATAGCCCGAAAGTGTCTTATCTCACCACCTCATAGTCCAAGTGACAGACGTTGTTAACATTCTCCCACATCTTGGTCTCTCTCTCCAGGCTCAGGCTTGGCAAATCTTTTCCTGTGAATTTAGTGTGTTGATGACACTCAGACTGCTTCCTGGCCAAAAGTTTTATTGCTGGGCCTGGACCTCCACTCCCTCTACTCCCTCTTCCCCTGCTGCCTGGTTGTGGTAACCGTGAAGTTGCCAGGGTGAGACAGTGGTCATTACTTCTCACATGGGCAGGGGGGAGCCGGAAAACTTTCAAAGGGAAAGTGAGATAAGAAATTAACTTTCCTTTTCTAAACCAGAAGATGACTGGGCTGTTTGTTACACAACACGACCCAACCTGTACTGACTAATACAACCCAGATCATCCTTCTGAAAGACTATGACATGTTGCTAGATGGTAAAATAAGACTCAGACCAAGACTCACAGAAAGAATTCCAGTCACTTGCCATATTTCCTTCTCTTTGCACCAAGACATTGCATGATCTGACTCAAGTCTGGAAATGTATTCAAGGTAACATTTTTTTTAAAAAAATCATCACACAGGATGCCACTGAGAATTCATCCCTCTTTGCAAATAAAACAGACATCTTGTTCCTGCCAAGAGCCACGCTGGTCAGTGCACAAGGACTTTGCTAGTTAGCAACAGCCATCAATCAGATCCTTGAAATTCTGCTGGCATCTTTTGATTTTGAGACAACCAAGAAAATAATTATACGATTCTAAAGTATCTCCTAATGAGGTTGTTCTTCAGCAGAGCCATGTGTTTCTTTCTCTTTCCTTTTTCTGTCAGCTTCAAGAGTTGTGGAGGATGTCAAGCTGCACTTTATACTGAGTGTAATTTGTACAACATTTGTTACACTGCCACCTAACTGCCCCAACACAGGCATTAAGTCCTAATCACTCGCCAGAGCTCAGCCCCTTTAGGAAACAGAGTGCAGTCAGAAGTTCATATAGTCACTCAGCAAACCCAGGCCAGGGTACCAGGACTAGGGATGTAGCACTGGAAATCTCCACAGTGGTTTCTGCTCCTAGAGTTTTTTTTTTTTTTCCTGAGGAGACAGATGATTGCACAACCCCCATGCAGTTGTGCAAAACACTGAGGTTGGCACGAAGCTGAGAAAATTATCGCCACGGCCTCTGGTGCTGAGTGCTTAGCACAGGGCCACGCTGTACCGTGAGCCCTCGGTGCACCATAGGGGTCTCTGGCTTCTCCACGGACGGGGACACTCCGCTGTTTTGGGTCCTTTATGTCTTCTTTGCCCTCTAGTGGACCCGCCTACTTTTGAGAATGCAGAGTTAGCTGCCCTCCTTCCCGGTTGTTGGGCGGTAACCTTGCCCACAGAATGCCCTCTGTGTGGGTCTCAGAAACGCTGCCTCCTGCAGAAAGTGCACCAAAGATCCAACAGGGGTAGCAGCCAGGGTCCTTAAGGCCTCGAGAGCCCTGAGCTGTGTGGCTCCCAGCCCAGGATGCTTTTACCTCCATGGCCCTTTTTATTTTTTTTAATTTTGAGACAGGAACTAGGTTGTTCAGGCTGAGCTCAAATTTGGGATCCTCCTGCCTCAGCTTCTCAGAGCGCTGGGATCGCTGGTGTGTGCACCATGCCTGCTGAGCATAGCATCTTAACCGCTGAGTAAGTCTATTAGCCAAAATACACAAACGCAGCCGTCGCTGAGTGCCTCCCGGTACCACACACTCCCCCGAGCATCCCGTGTTCCTTAAACCCCTGGAGCCCCCTGTGAGACGGGGCTGTCCCTCTGCACATTTTATAGGCACGACATGAAGCATGGAGTGGATTTGCCCCCTGCCTGAGCCTCTCTCCCAGGAGTGGTGCCGTCTGGATTCGAACCCAGGCAGTCAGCGGCTTCTGTAGTCCGCACCCCAGCACACCACACCTGATGCTTGCTGGGACTCACCTTAGCATCTCACATGTAGGAAATAAATTCCTACTGGCCGGAAGACCTTCAGACCTGCCCTTTCTCCAGGCTTCCCTGCTCACAGAGCCCTCCAAATTGGCCACGCGGGAGGGTTTAGCCAGAATCCACCCACATGGCTCTTGCCCTGCTGGGTGCTGGGTGCTGGGTGCTGGGTGCTGGGTAAAGTGAACTCTGAAGAACTACTGTTAAAACTCTCAGAGATTCTCTCACGATTCCATTCTGGCTGCTTATAATTCAGTCTCAAGATCATAAGGATCTCCAGCTTTCTCTTTCTAGACCTCAGACGGACCCTGGAAATCTCATGTTCTGTATTACGTGCGGGACAAAATTCTCAAAGAACCTGTGACCGCACACACAGAGGCCTGGCCAGGTTGTGGGTGCTCTGAACTTGTGGAAGCCCCAGAAACCTCAAAGCCATACACCACCTGATCCCAAGGATAGCAGCATTTCAACCCTAGGTCACCGTCAGCGGAAGACACTTTGATTGGCAAAGCCAGAGGTAGAAGAGTTGGAGGAAGTTCTTAAATCAGACTTCCCAGGCCGGGTGGTGTGAATACATAATCTCCGGCGCGAGCCAGGATGCACAATACATCACCATCCATAACCATAATGTGGCGCCACGCGTCACCCACGCGTAATAAATAGCACATCATCTGCTCGTGATATTTTATCATATAATATCAGGACATCTGCTCACAACATCGTATATTATGTGATCGACACTCAGCATTTCTTAGAAGGAGCATCTTCAGATATATTTGTTTTTAAAGGAAAAAAAAAAGTGTCACCAGCTTTTGTTCAAAAGACAGGCGTTTCCCACAGTTCCTAGAGGCTGGACTGGCCCTGGAACAGCCCAGCCTGTAGCTCCTCATCCACAGCCAGAGGTTACAGCCGCACCAGACGGGCCTGAGCTGGAACACTGCACCACACGGGCCTGCCCCGGGCCTGCTGTGTGACACCGTGCCTTGGAGTAAGATTTTCAGGTGATCTGTGGCCATATGAAAGCATAAAAGGTGCTGTCCAGACAGGCTCGTGACCTACCACTGTAATCACAGCTATTGTGGAGGCTGAGGCAGGAGGGTGGCAAGTCTCAACTTAGTGAGTGGGCCACTTAGTGACTTAATAAGACCCTTTCTCAAGACAAAAGATAAAAAGGGCTGAGAATTAGTACCATGGAAAAGCACCCTACGGATCCATTGCTGGTTTCACATACACACACACACACACACACACAGCTCTTCCAGACACCTAAATATAAATATCTTACAGTAAAAGGCAAGAGTCCTGTGGGTCTACATGTGTTCCCCCCCACTGACAAACGTGCCCGGTGACATGGATCAGACATGTGTCCTTGTCCCCCAGGAGATGGCTGGGGTCCCCACAGCCTTACCCACAGACTCTGCAGCCCTGCACAAGTCCAAGTCCGCTGACAGCGGCCTGCTCAGGGCATCATGGGTCCTGAGAATGTCGGCCAGACCAGGATTTTCAAAAACTCAGATTTGTCTTCACCTCCCTAAATCTCAGATTCTCCTAGCGATGAGGCTGCCCAAGGAACAATGCCATTCTATTCCTGTATTTTGATTGCTTGCCGTCTAACTCCTGTCTGTAAAATACCCACGTATAAACGCCCAGGTACTTCCTGCTGGAGACGGGCATCACGGAGAGAGCTTCAGCGCTAACAGGAAAGCGAGCCTGAGCCAGGTTCGCTTTCGCTCCGCAGCTGGCACGGAAGGCGGCCCTTTCTGCAGGGCGTGTCCCGGCACTGCAGATGGTCGGCGGCGGCTATGGCCTCCGCCTCTAGATGCCGCCGGCACCCCCTCTTCTCTAAAAACGCCCCCAGACACTGCCACGCATCCTGGGAGTCAAGCTCACCCTGGCCCAGAATCACCGCCCGACCTTAAAAATCGAGCCTCAGTGACACGCAGAGCAGCCTCGGTCCTGTGTCGTCTCCAGGAGCCGGGCGCGCCGCAGCTGTCACTCACTGCCTCCCCGCTGGCCTGTGTGTGCCCTGTGTGAACTGTGAGCGGGCGTGTGCGTGTGTGCAAGGGGTACATACGCGTGATTGCGGTAATTCTTTTATCTTCCTCTCACACCCTGGGCATTATGAACATTCATCAAAATAATTGACGCGGATGAAATTAGCACTTCCTGCTATGTTGGGCAGATAAACTTTGCTGAATATTGATTTCACACAAAGAAAATGACATGTGCTTGGGCCTAACCCTTTATCTGGCCGGGCCAGGGAGCGAGGCAGGAGGGGGACAGGGCTGGTCGCAGCCGGTGGAGACGTGGCCATGAGAATTCCTTTTATCTCTCCCTCCGCAAGAAGACAAGGGAAGATAAGGAGCCGAGAGAAAGAACAGCGGCCCTGGGCAGGGGGACGGCGAAGGCGTGGGACAGGGACTGGGCGGTCCTGGGGGACGGCGGGGACCAGAGCTGTGAATGCAGAAGAGGGGGAGGGAGCGCGCTGGGGGCCGAGGCCCGTGAGGGGCGCCGTCTGGGCTCAGCTCCGAGCCGTCCCCGAGAACAGCGTGGTCCTCCGCCCGGCTCACCGGGCAGGGGTGGGCGTTTCAGAGCGAAGTCAGGCGGCCTCAGGTACACCCCGCGGACCTCGGTTTCCCCTCTCGGGACCTGGCACCGTGGAGACCCACCTCGCCTCCTGGCCCGGGTGGCGGCGGAGAGCCGTGTGCAGCGCCCAGCAGGAGCAGGACCCCTCCAGGACCTCCCGGCCACCGCAGCCCCCGCGGCTCTCCGCCTCCCACCGAGGCCCTGCCTGGCCCCGTCTCCGCCTGTCAGGCGCGCAGAGTCGGTAGCAGGAGACATGCTAGCTTCTTCCTTCCTCGCTTCCTCCTTTCCTTCCCTGTGCTGGGCACCAGGAGCGTCCAGGCCCCGGCACTGGGCAGGTCTGAGATGCCCGCAGAAGCAGGAAATGGTTCTCTCTCCTCATGTCCCAAGCTCACTTTTCTGAGGGTCGACTCCGTGCCAGGCTGGACCACAGGGGTCTCTTCCTCTTCTTCCTCTTCCGCGTCCTCTCCTCCTCTTTCCTCTCTCCCTCTCTTCCCTTCTTCCTCCCTCTCCCTCCTCCTTTCTCCCCCTCGGCCTCCTCTCCGTCTTCCTCTGCCTCCCCCTCCTCCCC
>PVIC010021412.1:0-28592 GCA_004025085.1 Thryonomys swinderianus
AAACCTGGATGGAAATTTAAGTCTGCATAGAAAATTTAATTACAGTAGGAAAACATGGATGTGTGTGGAGGTAAGACAATATTTTGTATACAACAAACTCTGATTGTCAAGCAAATACAAGATAGATGAGCTCCATTTATCCATCCATTATGTGATGCAAAGTATGAATTATAAAATTTTACAACTGAAAATGTTCTCCAGTTCTTTCCCTAAGTAGTAGACAATTCAGGTGGAAACATCGGCAATTATTTTCCTTATGCTCCAAAGGTCTGACAACTGGGATTAATGGTGAGAACTGCAATGTAACTGAATTCTGACAGTATGAAATAGTTCTACTTTGGGGAGAAATTTGTTTTTTTTTTTTAGTCAGGGTCTCACTTTGTAGTTCAGGTTGACCCTGAGCTCACTACATAGCCCAGGCAAGCCTCAACCTCAGAGAAAATTTTTTAAGCAGTCGCAAACATCTGGAGTAGCAAAAGTCTGACCTGATGGCACACACCCATAATGGCCAGCACTCAGAAGGTTAAACTAAGAGGATCACTCTGGAAGTAGATTCCAGATTGGACTACACAGGTGAGTTCATGGCCAGTTACATAGCAAGACCTTGTTTCAAACAAACAAAAGAGGAACAAAAGTGAAAACCAGTACATCTTATCCCTCAGAGGACTTCCTGAAAGACCCATGTTATGATCAAAGAAAGTAAATGGATAATTAGCAACATAAAATCATCTGTCATCTGTCAGGTACTTCAGGAATCTACATACTGCCTGTCATTCCTTAAATTGGATTTACAGACTGACAGGGCCAACCATACCTATGCCACCCAGCTGCACTGGCCTCTATATCCAAAAAAGCAAGTACAGAACTTTTGCAGGCAGAAAGTCATTACATAGATCTTCAGCAGGTTGGTGGGTGCCTAGTAGAGTCCTGAAGGTACTTTTACAGTGAACTTTTGTAAGACAGTAGGGAAATGAAATGTTAGGAAAAGCCACTCAAAAATTCCATAAATTTCTTCCCTGCATCTAAGGCTAACACTAATGGATTTAATAAGCTATGTAATGTACAAAGTATTGGGGAATTAAAAGTTGAATGCATTAGGTCAGATCTCTCATGAGTTTGGTCTTCTGGAAGAAATGAAGAAGACAAGTCACAGAGGGGATACCAAAGAAAGAGAGAAATCACATTTTTTGTTAAAGAGACAGATTCCTTCTGATTGAGGCAAAAGAAGCCAGGAGCCTTTACCAAAAGGCAGCATTTGAGCAAGGCGTTGACATAACTGATGGGAGCAAAGGATGAGAGGAAGGAGAAATAAGAAGAAAGAATATAAGCCAGGTGCTTATTGCCAAAAACAAGGTGATTTGTGCCAAAATCATAAATGTTGGAAGTGTACAGCCTGTGGCTAGGTCAAGCTTTCTATTGGAGATGAGACTATTTAAGGGCAGGCTTCACCTGTGTGGAAAGAGACGCAAGCAGATAGGAGAGGCAGGAATAATTCACATATTTATAGGGTCAGGAAGTAGTGAGGTCTGGCAGAAAGTGAAGAAATGTGTGCTACAGACGAAAGTTAGAAAGTCAGCCTACAGCTTTTGATCTCACAAGAAATCATAGTTTTCTGAGTAAGATCATTCTTCTAACTCATCGGTTCAAAGTGTGCTCCCAGCACATGCAAGTATCAACATCCCTTCAGCACTTAGTAAAAATGTAAACTCTAGTAGTTGAGCTCAAGTTTATGGAAACAGTAAGTCAGCAATCTACATTTCAATTAATCCTGTATATGATTATGCTATGCTCTAACATTTGAGAACACTATTGACTTACATGATTAGGATACTTAAGGGAATAACCAAGCTTTTAAGCAGTACCTTAGTTCCTCATGTTCCTTTACAGACCAAATCTCTGATGACAGAAATCACTCTGAAACTGTATCAATTTGTAAGTTTGGTTAAGGACTATCACACATAGATCCCATTCCCCAGCTTCTCCCTGGAGGCATGCTCTGTAAAGTGGACCACTGATTTAAACCGGGTCAAAGTCTAACTTAAAAATTTTTGACATTATAGGAAACCAACTTAAAAATGTCATCATAACTGCAGTCCCCTGATCAGCCTGGGATGTCTTCTGAAGATAGAATAGATGCTTAGCTGTGTGCAAATTTACATGGATTGTGAAAAGAAGACTGTATAATATACAAGCTGCATAGCATAGGGCCAGAGATTTAGCTCAGTGGTTCCAGTGCCTGCCTAGCAAGCACAAGGTCTTGAGTTTGATACCGGTAACCACATAAAACAGTATAGGGCCTGGTGACTCACGTCCACCAGCAATCCAATCTTGAGAGAATGGGGACCCTCAAGGCGCCACCCAAGCTGCCATCCTCAGTGACACGCAACTGCCAGTTGCCAGTCATTCTTCTCATCATTTCACAGATTCTACCCCAGGACTCCTCCTGGTCTGTGTCCAGGTACTAGTTAGTTATATGGTACTAATTTGACTTCTGCAAATGGACAAGGCATTAGTATTGGTACTGAGTGAAAGTGAAGTTAATGTATTGAAGTGCAGCTCCTTTTCAGAACTTCTAAGCTCTGGGAATGATAAAAATCCAACAGACCCTACGAGACATTCTGAAGACCAGTTTGTTTGAGGGTGGGGGGAATAATTCCTTATTTAAAATGACAGTGACAGGCTGGCTTGCTGGCACAGGCCTGTAATACAGAATTTTTTTTTTTTTGACACAGGGTCTTGCTTTGTAGTTCAGGCTGGCCCTGAGCTCACTATGTAGCCCAGGAAAACCCCAAACTCAGCAATCCTCCTCTCTACCTCCTGAGTGCTAGGATTACAGGCATGAGCCACCACGCCTGGCATAATACAGAATTTTGTGAGAATGAGGCAAGAGGCCTCAAGTTCCAGGCCAACTGGGGAAACTCAGTAACTTATTAAGACTCTGTCTCAAAAAATGAAAAAGGAGGCAAGTGGACTCGTGATGTGGCTTACAGTGAAGGCCATGGGTTCAGTGTCCAGTACTGCAAAGTAATAATGATTAAATGGTAATGATACCATTGGTTTGGAATTATGCTATCACTTTTCTAATTCTCAACAAAGTTCCTGTTAGGTATCATGTGCCATGGTGACTTTTGGCCTCCTCTTGAGAGTGTACACTCATAATGCAGGAAGCCCAAGTACTTCCTGGCAGAGAAATAAACATTCCTAACTCTTTCCCTCATATACAGGCACATCTCAGAAATCCTGCAAGTGTTATGGCACTTTCTTGGTAAGAGGTTAAAGTACCTCCACTTTTCAATTCCTAACATCCCCTAACAAGAATAGGAGATAGATAAGAGGAGACAGGTAAGAATAAACTGTCTATTCTGGTCTCATTCATATAAGCAAGAAAATTCTGTTACTGCTCATTTATTGTTTTTGTATAATTCTGAATAAATTATATCAAGAATGTTTTATGACAGTCAAGCAATACACTTTATAGAAATTGATACCTGACAAAAATGTAGGTTATATTATGCTCCCCAGACCTGAACAGTCATCTTTACTAGAGATGACTATTATTATTATCTAATAATAATAATATTGACATTTATCTGGATTTCACACTGTAATAGCTGGAAATCAGCTTGCAAAAACTGAAAATTAGTTTAGCTGTTTTAATCACATTTTAAGATGATATATGTTTAGAAATAGCCTGAACTATAATGGTATCTTGATTATTTTAACAATTTTTTAATAAACCTGAGTCATTTGTAGGAAAATGCTTGTGTCTCAAGACCATAATGTTGGGGCCAGGGATTTAGCTCAGCAGTTCTGGCAACTGCCCTGCAAATGCAAGGTCCAGAGTTCAATCCCCAGTACTGGGAAAAAAAATAGCCATAATGTTAAGTGAAATAAAGCAGACACAGATGATGAAATACAACTCAGTTTCTCTAATATAACACACTAATAAGTGAAATAAATAGGTTACATATGTAAATACCATACCTTTTTTCTGGTATGAGAAGCTGTAGAAGTAAATGAGTTCTAGAATATATGACAGATTTTGTGAAATAGGAAATATTAAAAGGGAATATGGTAGGGGAAAGTAATGAGGGGAAAGAATAAATATGATTTGAAAAGAAAAAGAAAGCACATGTATATAGGAGGTGGGGAGTTGTGGTGTGGGTAGGGATATGGGTAAAAATGAGAATTAACTCATGTCATATACTGCTACAAATTCCCCAGCGTTGAGTGTGATTGTGAGCTGTCTATAAACTGTACCAATAAAGAGTTCAATTTAAAAAAATAAAAAGAAGCCCAATATATAAATAACTTGTGAGAAAAACTAAAGATAGGAAGTAGTAGCAAGTTAGATTTTGTGGTGACAGGTAGTCTGGAGACAGAAGAGGAAGAGAGCCAGGAACAAAAGTGGAAGTAAAGCCGGGCGTGGTGGCTCACGCCTGTCATCCCAGCACTCGGGAGGCAGAGACAGGAGGATTGCTGAGTTTGAGGCTTGCCTGGGCTACATAGTGAGCTCAGAGCTAGCCTGAACTACAAAGCAAGACAATGTCTCAAAAAAAAAAAAAAAGCGGTGCCGGGCGTGGTGGCTCATGCCTGTAATCCCAGCACTCGGGAGGCAGAGACAGGAGGATTGCTGAGTTCGAAGCTTGCCTAGGCTACATAGTGAGCTCAGAGCAGCCCAAACTACAAAGCGAGACCCTGTCTCAAAAAAAAAAAAAAGTGGAAGTAAAAATGATTATGATGTGATGTGTGTGTACCAATTTCTTAAGATAAATTATGTATCACAAATATATACCAATAAAATATCAAGACAGTCAATGGCTGTCACATCAAGCAGGCCTTCTTTAATGGTTCCTTTTCTTTTAATAAACCAGAATTGTACATAAATGGTTTGCAGTGACTGTTCTTTGCACTTATGTTCTCACCTTCCACAAGGCTGATATAATAGGATCTTAGAAAGTACTGTAAAAAAAAAATCAAAGAATTTGAATTCTTTTTCTGAGAGAAACATGTCTTCTATTACACTGTTACATGTCAGCAGTGACTTGCTTAGACTTGGAAACATCAGTTTCCACAACTTGTATGGCTTTTTGAAGGATAAGTAAGGTTGGTTCCATAGCCTTGATAATTTGTTCCAAATGATCTGCTGCTGATTCTCTGGGATTGTTGGCATTCTCCATTTTTAATGCATCCTGTAATTTTTTCAAGGCATCCTTTGTAGTGGTTTGGGAAAGATCTGGACTCTTGGTTTTCCCCGATGTGGTGGCATCTGATTGCTCTTTGGTGTCTTCTCTGTAGAAGTCACTTAATAGAAGATTCATGATGGGGAAAGTCATCAAGAGTGAAAGTAAAGATTCTAAACTCAAACGGATGTTACTATTTCTCAGAATGGAAACAATGACTGGTGTCTGGATATTGCTGAACAGTCCCTCAGCAGAAAAAGGCAACTCTGCATTGGCACATTTGGCAATTGCAGAGTACATAGCTGTTGCAACCTTGGAATATAAAGGTTCTGTTTGTGTTTTGTCATGCTTTGCATCCAGTACTGACTTCATTTCCTTACAATTTTTGAGCATTTGTTCAATGAAATCCTTAATGTTACTATCTTCTTTCACACCCAGCAAGAGGATATGAGTGATCATGTTACTATTAAACACATCAATAAATGTATTTGTGAAAGAAAGAAGACCTTGTACATGAAAGAAGAATGTTTTTGCAACTTCAGTCTCTCTTTATTCTTTTCCATCTCCAAAGACATTTCTTCCATACTATAAAGCAAAGCAGAATCCAAATGAAAACTAAAAGTGAACTTGGCAAACATGAAGAAACTAAAAGTATAACATAAACATGAAGATAACATCTGTCAAGGGCAGGGAAGTTACACAAACTTTACAGCAGAAATGATCCTGTGCTTTAATAGAAATAATAACAAAAATAATTAAAAGAACAGAAGAGGATAACATCAATGAGTTTATACAATAGACATAATAAATACTGTTTGGTAGATTCTGGATATATGGATATGACATTACTTTGAAAGATATTATCCTCCATGACCATTCACTGTGGTAAAGAAAATTAGATACAGCATTAAAGTTTACAAAGGAGATCTCTGGTCTCACTTAAGATACAGTCAGAAAACTCTTATCTGATTTTTCCTACTCATTCTAACTAAAAATCCTGGATGGCATACATAAAATAATATCAGATAATTATGAAAGGTGGGAGCAGCAGACAGAGGGTAGCATTTAAAGGCTAATTCAACAATGAAGTTCACTGTTTTGTGTGTGTTTTCAATCTCATCTGAACTCAATTACCCCACCTTAGGGTCTACAACAACCTGCGTCTAGAACTACAAACAAATCCAAACTAGAAATTTCCCGAAGCAGACAGGAGCAGGGGCCTGAAGGGCAGATCTCTTTTATCTCAAGTATCCCAACAACCTGGCATACCTTGACTCTTCCTGCACTTCCAGCATCCTAAACTTTCTTGACTTTTGAACTCAAGAGACAGCTGTCCAAACATGCCCAAAGCATACCTCCCTACATCATATGACACAACACCAGCACAGCGGACACAAACCCTTTGGCCTCGTGAGTGCCTGCAATGGTGAAATCCTCCATCTCCTATGATCCCTAGGGAAGTATAACCCTTCTTCCCTTTTCCCACTCTACTCTGGACAGAAGCAACTGTGGCCAAGAGATGGTGGTTGAGACAGTAGCTCCCTTCTCTCTTGGCCTTGTCCTGAAAAAAGCTAAAAATAAAAATAAAAATAAAAAAATAATAAAAAACCTTTATTTTCTAGCCACAACGCCAGGAAAGAAGGCCCCCTACAAATAGTGAGTAGTGGACCACAGAGTGAAGCAAAACTGTAACCAAAAATAACACTGATGTGCCAGGCGTGGTGGCTCACACCTGTAATCCCAGCACTCGGGAGGCAGAGACAGGAGGATTGCTGAGTTCGAGGCTTGCCTGGGCTATATAGTGAGCTCAGGGCCAGCCTGAACTGCAAAGCAAAACCCTGTCTCAAAAAGAAAACAAAAAACCACTGATATGATACGGACTTAATACATATGACCACTATATCATAAAAAAGAAGGAGCAAAGAGATTCACATAGGTGTAAATTTATAAAATACTGGCTCTAGGAAATTGAATGAGCTGTGGAAGTATATTGTAATCTCTAGAGCAGCCATGGAGATAGTTGACCAAAGCAGCCAATTAAGGAATACTGAGAGCCAGTAGAAGCTGCAAAGGGTAAGGCATAGACAGTTCCTCAGAACTCCCAAGGGAGTTTCTCTGAGTTCAGAAAAGTCAAAAGTTTCTGCATGGCAGGAGGATGAGTTTCTGTTGTGTTAAGTCACCATGCTTATGGTAATTTGTGATGGCAGGCCCAGGGAACTAATGCAAATTCCTGTCAACATACAAAATTAAGGTTTTAAAAATACTTAAATAAGGAAAAGGAAAATAAATGAAAGGAAAACAGTAATAATAATAATAATTAATAATAGACAAATAATATTATTAATAATAAATAATAGACTAAATCTAAAATAATAATAGACAATAATAAATAATAGACTAAATCTAAACATATAAGTAATTACATTAAATATGAGTTACTAGAAAAACTAAGTTTAGCAAGTTCAATATTTAAGGAAAAGGGAGAGAGGAAGCATCCATATAAAAATTGAAGGAATATTTGGAAAGACAATGGAACCAACAGCATTATACATCTCTAAAAGAATAAAAAGAATGGACCAATAATTTCAAATGCAATAAATATAAAAAATGCTTTATATTATTTATTAGATCCAGTGATTACACTGCCATTATACCGCTATGAAGCAATTTTCCAAGAAGTAGGAACATATACAAACATATATACAAAAGCTATATTACAAATATTAAAAATGATAGAAAAATGCAATAGAGATAATGCACGTACATCATCACCCAGGTGGAAAGTCTGGCTGGATGAGAAGAGATAAGAGAAGCTATTTGGCAGAAGATTATATTTTAGGTTTATTTGTATAACCCACGATTCAGAAGTTCTGGTGTTACTACTAAACCAGGCAGAATATTCTAGGAAGAAGTTATTTGTTGTTTTTTGTAGAGCTTTTCAGGAAAACAAAGTATGAGCTTGAGAAAAAAGGGGAGACTGTTTAGTAATAGACTATGAAGAGAAACTACAAGCTTGTCAGTTTGGAGATAGCTCCAACCTTTCACTCATCCACCAACACCCTCATCCCAACGATCAAATCACCAAATTAGCTTTCTTGACCCCTCAGCACCACCTTGACTCTATCTGACTACTGATTTGATGGCTTCATTTACTGTAGTCAAGAAAGACTTGAGAGATTCACATTGACTACCCAGGGGGCTCAGTCAACATTGCTTCTGGTCTTTCTCTCATAATTCTGAAAAGGTGACAAGTACAGGGTGCTTACCTGTTCCACGTTGTTACTGTTCACACTCAATTAATGTAACTCCAATTTGGCTGATGAGTAAGTAAAGGTTCAGAAAGATGGAGATAGAAGAGAAACAAACCCTACCTTAGGTAAAAGTGAATAAAACAGTATTCTCTTCAATAACAATATATAACTCTTTTAAGATAAGTACCACACCAGCCTCACAACCACAAGGTCCTGAGTTTGATCCCTAAGACTGGAAAAAGTTTTTTGTTCGATTCCTTTGCTCAGTGCCTCCTCTTATTGGCATCATCACCCCATATCCCACACCCCCACACCTGCCAAAATCCCTCTTAGCATCCCTACCTAGCTCAGGTGCAACAGCCACATACACATCTTTCCTTCTCCCCAACATGTTACATGGTGGTTTCCTACAGTGTATCAAGGATAAGAGTTCCACTGAAACAAAAGTATACTTCACACAGCCGTTCTTTAGGACCACAAGACAGTATCTTTCAATCTTGCAAGTCTCTTGCCTGGCACCTCTGTTCTGTATCCTCTACCCACCATTCTCCCACCCAACTAGGAGATAATGCTATTAATATGAGAACTGCTACCATTTGATAAGTCTTTGCCATGTATTCACTGTGCCAAGTACTTTCCATACATTATTTCATTTAACCCTCACAATTATTCACAGGTTATGAATTCATCAATGATGAAAAAAATTTAAAGAGGTTAAATGACTGTCTCATAGTTACATGACAAGTAAATAGTGCATTTGGTACACAAAACCAGGACCATCTGAATCTACAGCCTGTGGTCTTTGCACTAAGGTATTGCAGGGGTCAATGGTTGGCCTGATTTTGAGGTATCTTTGCTATAGAGGAACCAATAGAGATTAGGACCAAAATCAGAGGAAAGAGCATGAGAGGCTCTAAGCTTGAATGGGAAGGAATGTAATTGGCTTTTAAAATTTTTACACTCTCCCTTGGACTGAAACCATGAACCAAAATAACCCATAAACATCTGCTCCACTAAAAAAAAATTTAGACTCTCAATAGAATTCACCAAGATTAAAAAAAATTCACCAAGATACAAAGAGAGCTAATGATAAAGAACAGCACTCCTATTAAAGATCGACCAAAACTTTTTAAAATTAAGACATTATTTGTATATATCTGAATTTATATTTTTTGAGAATCTAAATAAAGCAACCAGAAACAGGAAAAGATACAAATATACACAAGATAATGAAAACCTAATACGTGAGCTGGGGGTATAGGTGTACACCTATAATCCCAGCACTTGGGAGGCTGAGGCAGGAGGATCACCATGTGAGCTTGAGGCCAGCTTGGGCTACACACTGAGTTCAAAAACAGCCTAAACTGCATAGTAAGACCCTGTCTTAACAAAACAAAACAAAAATAACATGCAAGTCAACAAGATGGACTATCAAAATCTCAGAGCCACAATCCAAAAGCCATCTTCCTTACTGAATTGAATTAATTCTCCAAGGAAGTATCTTTCAACAATGGAAAATGTATTAAATAATAGAATTTTTTAAAATAAACCTTATCACTTTATTTACCTTTCAAATTATACTATGTGACATATACTAAGTTTACACAAATCTAAGAAATAGAAGAAATCTGAAGAGCAAGCTATTCAGAAGTAGCCCATAAACCAGACAGGCGGAGGGACCCAGCAGAGACCAGCAAAGCACTTAGTCATCAAATTCCACCAGAAACACCCAGATGAAACCAGATGAAAAAGCACTTCAACAATACCCTAAACAACAGCTGAAACCACAGACTCGGAAACACAGGCAGGCAGGTAACGTGGATATTTCTATTGGTGTTGATATCATACTCTGGTTGTCAACATAAAAGGGACTTGGGGTAACATGCCAGTCTTGAATCTTGGCAATCTTAACAATCTAAAATAACAAACAGCTTTATTATCACAGGATACCATGGTATTTTTGTGTGTGATTATTTCTCTGAAGACACCAAGGAAGGAAGAAAATTAACTTCTAAGCCTAAGACTCAGGGGAGGAAGAGCCTAGAATTTAGAAAAGGTAAAGAGAGAAATGACATTTCTGTGAATGAGTGTTGTTTATATGGGTGGAGACATGTCCGTCTATGTCATTAACATGAACAGGGGCACCAAATATCTGTAAAAAATGAATGTGGACTCATACTTCTGAGCTTATCTTCATTTATAAATCATATTTATAGATTGTAGGTATTTGCTGAGTGTCTCAAAATATCTTCTTGAGGGTAAGAGATATTCCTTTTTTCTATCTGGATGCTTGAAGGTACTGAACATTTGATAAATGTTGATAAATAGTAACGATGTTCTGCTTTCTGGTCATAAGTAGTATTATTTTCTGGTTGACAATTAGATCAGAATTACATAAAAATCAGCTTTTCTAAAAACTAAAACCCATGCTTTAAGTTTGAATTAAACAAAGGTCACTTTTATTTTCTCCTGCAAAGATTCCTGTTAGAACTAAACCTTTTTTCTATACTCCCAAAGAAGTAAACTTGGCATAATTCAGGGGCAGCAGGAACAGGGCTATAGAGGGGAGCTTAAGGAGTTTTTTTTCCCCTTGTGTATTGAGGATTGAACTCAGGCCCTTGTGCTTCCAAGGTACCTTATGGCACCACTTGAGCTAAATTTCTGGCCCTCAGTGAGCTTTAATGCCTGACCATCAGAAACTTAAACGGGCCAGAGTTTGGGGTTTTGTTTTTGTTTTTTTTAACTGTTACTAAGGGAAAATTCAAATATATCTAAAAGCAGAGGCAATAATATAATGAGCTCCCATATGCCCATTACCTAATTTTAAAATGTATCAAAACAAGGCAAACGTTATATCCTCTATAATTCTTCCCTACTACTCCTTCCAGATTATTCGGAAGCAAATCTTAAACACCAAAATGTTTCACCTTTAACATGTTCAGTGCATAGATCTAAAAACACAAGAATACCCCTGTATGAAATTCAGTCTTACTTTCTCCCAAATCAACAATATTTCAACAGGACCCTCTTGGAGGAAATGCAATATCCTGCTGTAAAAATTTATTTTTGACTTGGAACACATATCAAGGTTAATTAAAGATTATATAATTCTTCTAGCTATGTACCATGAGGAAGTAATTCAGGTGATAGAGGAAGAAAATAATTGTCTAGTTATATTAATGTTCTCATTAGAACATTATCTGCGTAGTGAAACAATTAGGGATTAAACAATGGTAAACACATGGAACAGTTTATGTAATCAATAAAATGTTTATGAAATTAAAAATATACTATATAAGTGAATTTTTTACACTACTACTTTAAGATATTTACACATGCAAACAAATTTTTTAAAAGCATAACAAGAAACAAAAATGATTAAAATGGTAGGTTTATGAGTAATTTTTCTGCTCTATTTTTAAAAATCTGTATACTTGTGATAATGATCGTATATTGAAAATACTATTTTACAAACTTCTCATTTTTTGTTTCTCTGTGTTGAAACCCTACCATCTTTCAGAACACAAGTGACATGTCACTTTTTCATGAAGCTTCCTGTGACCACCTCAAACATCCTGTCTTTAAATCCAGCACGTGATGGGCATGACACCATTGTTACTAATAAATGTACCCTGGCCGGGCATGGTGGCTCACGCCTGTAATCCCAGCACTCGGGAGGCAGAAACAGGAGGATCGCTGAGTTCAAGGCTTGCCTGGGCTCCATAGTGAGCTCAGGGCCAGCCTGAACTACAAAGCGAGACCCTGTCTCAAAAAAATAAATAAATAAATAAAAATTTTAAAATGGACCCTGAAAAGTTTTATTTGAAAATGTGAATCAAAAAACTTTCATTTTGTAGTTTGAAAAACAAAATCCACCATACAGTATCACTAAATGAATCTTAGCTTTTACACATAATCATCCATGTATTTCTAGCAATTCTTACATCTTCTTTAATTAGAATGTTTACTTTCCAGTTCAACAGAATTGACAAGGGCCAAGTAGCATCCATTTGAAGCTTATCTTTATTTCTAGTAATGCTTTCAGATTGTTCTTAAACCTGCTCACCAAAAATTTTACACACCTGAGACTAAAGTGAGAGCAAGAATGCTTTAGCAAAGGCTGAGGCAAAACAGAAATCCCAGAGACCAAGAGCGCCCTCTACTGGCTATCAATTTCTCACCAGCCTGCTCCAGTACTCTTATTTCATGGAGCACTATAGTAAAATATTCGAATAACAGCCAAACTCTACACCAAATTAGATGCACCATTATGGAATAACTCAAATTATACAGAAGTTCACATTTTCCAGGCAAAGGTGCTGTTAACAAGAGCTGCATTAAATACATCACTGAGCTACCTGGTAATGATGATCTTTACAAGTGATCAAGCCATTACTGAAATGTAATAAAAGGGGGGCCAGCACGTGGCCCAGAACACATCTCGGGCACAGGATTATATATTACTGGTAAGGCATCAGTTGAAGTTCTTAAACAGATGCTTGACAACTAAGGAGAGATTAGACACCAAATGGGGAACTGTAGTTGGCAATGTGCGATCTCCCATTGTTGCCCTTAATAATTTAGTTCTCAAGGGCCAGAGGGTTAGCTCAGTGGTTCCGGCGCCTGCCTCGCAAGCGCAAGGTCCTGAGTTCGATCCCTGGTAACCACATACAGTGCTGGGCGTGGAGACTCACGCCCACCAGCAATCAATACCACATACCACAGTGCCGGGCGTGGTGGCTCACGCCTGTAATCCCAGCACTCGGGAGGCAGAGACAGGAGGATTGCTGAGTTCGAGGCTTGCCTGGACTACATAGTGAGCTCAGAGCCAGCCTGAACTACAAAGCGAGACCCTGTCTCATAAAAAAAATAATAATAATAATAATAATTTAGTTCTCAAATTAACTACTCCATCCAGCAAAACAAACGGCCTATAATTGGAGTCCCTCTTCTTACAATCCATGCTTACTACTCAGGGTGAACTTCAACTGTTGATATTTGGCTTTTTAAATTCAAATTTTAAGCAATCCACATATTAATATAGACACTATGGCCAGAGTGACAGTCTGCCAAAAAAAATACAAGTTGTGAAACTGTGACAAAATATTCACTTAACTGAAAAAAAAAAAAGAAAGAACTGACCATGTGGAAGTATTAGCCTCCTGTTTCTTAGGGTAAAAAAGGTGGTTCTCACCTAAATATCTGAAAAAGGATGCAGTGGACTTTCTTCTGGATTCAAAGTCAGAAACTGGAGTTTTATTTCATAATATCTGAAAATAAGGGGGAAAATGGAGAAAGAGAACTTAATGAAAATTTATGGAAGAAAAAAGGACTCAAAATTCAAATTTGTGCACATCACACTGTAATTCGTAACCCACTGGAAAGTTTGTGGAATTTTTAGTAGACCCTTGACAAGCAATTTCTTTAAATGCAGTAGAATCAGAAAATCTTCCAAGTATTATTTTGTGGAAACTTTTGCCTATTATGTACTTGTACCCATATGTGCACATGTGATAGATATGAATTGAACATAGTGAATTTGGGTCTATGTGTAGTTCATTCTTCCAGGGAGTTCCAGTGCATTTCTCTGAACGGTCAAATAAATGGTTATTTCCTGACCATTTCTAATTCATTTTAGAAACTGATCTCTCAATTTCCAAATTACCTTCTTATGACTTGGAGGATAGGGTCTGTGTGTGTGTGTGTGTGTGTGTGTGTGTGTGTGATTTCCAAGTTGCTTTTCCTTGTCAGTTCTGGATTTTTTTAGACAAAGTCTCATTGGCTTTGAATTCACAAGTGTGTAGCCCAGGCTGCCCTCAGACTCACAGCCATCTTCCAACCTTAGACTCCAAGGTGCTGGGATCACAGATGTGTGCCTCCATGCCTGGCTTAAAGATATGCTATTTTCATGTTTATTTGCTTGTCTAGGAACCATGATGCTAGAACAGAAAGGGGCCCAAGTATCTAGGACGTTGCTTACTAAAAAAAGAATATTTCAGATCCCTCACAGACAGAAAGCTCTTTTTTCATTCCATATGAGTTTAACAGAAAAATAAAACTGTAAGCCACACAGGAATCCTATTCAAATCATAAGAATTTGGTGAGTTATTGCTCTTATGGGCTTAGACTGCTCAGCCAAATCTCAAAAGAATATGCTTGTTCCTTTTCCCTCTAAATGGTACTGTGAGTCAAAGTACAAAAAATACAGACACAAGAGGTCTCCTGTCAGGTGTATTTATTCTACAATGGATTTCACTATGTATTCTTTAGCATCCTTAAAAGATGGCATCATCGTCAGGCATGAGAGTGCAAGCCTGTCAAGCCAGCACTCAGGAGGCTGAGGCAGGAGGACTGCCATGAGGTTGGGCCAAGCCTGCACTACACGGTGAATTCAAGGCCAGCCTTTACTACATAGAGACCCTGTCTCAAAACAGAAGTGGCATTACCTCACTCTGACCGCAATTCTAGCTTATCTTGCAGTCAAGTACAATACGGACAAATTAACATAATTTTTAAATTTGCAAATGGAGAAGCCTGGATTCATCACTGTACTGTCTCATACAATATCCACCTTCTCTACAACTAGAAATGTAGCCCAGAGTCTTGATATATAACTTTATTCTTTCAAAAGGAGGAAAAATTTGGGGGCCGGAGATTTAGCTCAGTGGTTCCAGCGCCTGCCTCGTAAGCACAAGGTCCTGAGTTCGATCCCAGCAACCACATACAATGCTGGGCACGGTGACTCACGCCCACCAGCAATCAATACCACAAACCACAGTGCCAGGCGTGGTGGCTCACGCCTGTAATCCCAGCACTCGGGAGGCAGAGGCAGCAGGATTGCTGAGTTCCAGGCTTGCCTGGGCTATCTAGTGAGCTCAGGACCAGCCTGAACTACAAAGTGAGGCTCTGTCTCAAAAAAAAAAAGGTGGGAAAAATTAATTGATAGTTTCTAAGAGAGAAAGAAGGGGGATGGGAAAATGGATTGCCTCAGATACTCTTGAGGAATCTTTTCAAAGATTTGATTTTATGTGTGTGTTGCCTTTGGGTATCTGTTAAGTTTAGAAAATAATTTGCCTTTAAAATGATTTAAATATTTTTGTTTAAAATAACAAAATATATAATACAAAATGTGCATCAGTAGCCTTACTCAGAAATTTTAATATTCTTCTAACAATGACTTTTAATTTAACTCCAATTATCAGATAAATCAATCTTAAGTTTTATTCAATGTGAGGACTGAGTTGGGGAAAATAAGATGGTTGAGTAATCAAATGCTATTTCTAATTTTTTGCATATAAAAGTTTCTAAATATTATATTACCTGGAAAAACCATCTTTATTTATAACCATATAATAAATATGAATATTTCCTATCCAGAAGTCCCCCACCACAAAATCTAATGCCTTAATTTGCACACGTGGCTTGTACTCTGTTGTCCACACTTTCCTCACAATGATTTGGTTTTATAAAAGTAATTCCTGAGGCTGGATATTTAGCTCAAGTGGTACCGCACCAACCTTGGATGCACAAGGGCCAGAGTTTGATCCCTGGTACCAAAAAAAAAAAAATTCCTTTTAAAACTCTGCTAAGTTTTCTTGGAAATTCTTTAGAAAATATATTCCTCTTTCATTCCACATGAAGATTTCCTGGTCAAATTCACAAAGATAGTGTATATTTTTCAAGAATTTAAGTGAAGATATATTACTTTATTTTTCAGACGTCATAACTGAAATATGGCTCAAAGTGACTTCCTCTACCCAGAGAACCCAAAGCGGCGGCAGGAAGTAAACCGTCTTCACCAGCAGCTCCTTGACTGCCTATCTGATAGCTTTCATGCTACCAATAAGCTGATAGGTGTCTTAAATGTGCACTTGGGGTGCAGGCTGGCCTCCATTGATATGAAGAGAGATGGTACCATAAAAGAAAACTGTGATATCATCATTCACACTGTGACAGAAATCCAAAAAGAACTGCAAAAGGTTGATGAAGCACTGAAAGATAAACTAGAGCCAACCCTTTACAGAAAACTGCAGGATATTAAGGAACGGGAAACAGAGAAAATTGCAATTGTACAAAAGGTTATTTCGGTCATCCTGGGAGAAGCCACATCTGCAGCCAGTGCAGTGGCCGTTAAACTTGTGGGCTCGAACATCACAACTGGCATAATTAACAAGCTGGTCACTGTGTTAGCTCAAATTGGCGCTTCTCTCCTTGGCAGTATTGGAGTGGCTGTTCTTGGCCTCGGCATAGATATGATCTTCCGCGCCATCCTGGGAGCAGTGGAGAAAACACAACTTCAAGCGGCCATCAGAAGCTATGAGAAGCATCTGGTGGAGTTCAAGTCAGCTTCAGAAAAATATAATAATGCCATTATGGAGGTCACCAATGCAGTGGAATGCCAAACGAAATGAACAGTCCTCTCACTTGCTGACGGCATGTTCTTCTGTTTCCCTCTGAATAACAATGTGTGCCTTTCGACTGGGTTCCTTTCCCACATGCTTCCAGTATGGACATAAACAGGGTAAACAATTTGGGAGAACTGGAGATGCTAAAACTAAATGACTCTTGAGTTGTACATCAATGTTGAGCGCCTAGGTCAGTTGCTGCTAAATCCCTCCAGGGAAAAGATTATACTAAAATGCTTTCTAACCCTCTTCTACGGAATTACATTAGAGCAAATGCTGTTATAAAGCTGCAGGTGTAGGGATTACTTCTTCCTTTTCTAAATTCCTGTTATAATTCTTAAAATTTAAATTGAATGCAGAGATTTTCATTTCTGTCGCTAGCTTCTAACACCATTTAGTTCTAAGAAAATATTCTGTCAGGCATGGTTGTGCATATCTGTAATCTCAGCCCTTGGGAGGCTGAAGCAGGACAGTCACAAGTTTGAGGCCAGCCTGGGCTATAAAGTAAGTTCAAGGACAGCATGAAACTACACAGTGAGACCATATCAGAGAGACACACAGAGACAGACAGACAGACTGAATGACTTAGTAGCTTCTTACTACAGACAAATCTGGAGACTCTGAATGAAACAAGTACATACTAACATACTACTGGCTGCTAGGTTACATCCAATTTAACCTATAAACTGAGACTGAAAATCAGTGTGTAATCAGCTATAATAATGAATGGAGACAATAAATCTGTAAAATTTTAACAACAAAGTGTAATTTGGATGCATCAAAAATAACATTAAATTGATCAGTTCCTATAACAGCAATCAATGTTAATCAACTACGATGACTATCACAAGTGATTGTTTATTCTGGAACATGAAAAAAAACAATAAAAAGCTAAATCTCCACTGTACCTGCAAAACATCCATTTAGGATACTGAAGAATTCGCTACCCTTATGGATGTGTTAGTCAAAGAAAAGTTGTAATATTAAAATTTTAAGGAAAAACACTTCATTTTCAATATTTGCAGAAATAAGGCAGCTGTTTCTGCCATATAAAGCACTAGACGGCCCATTTTACTAACTACTTGGAGTCAGAAAAATTCCAGAGGCTAGGGAAGCCTTCTGATTCAGCTGATGTTCCATAGATTCTAACAGAATTTCTAAATCTTTTACCAACTGGCAATTCCCATTGAGACTGCTTTGGGATCTACATCGTACATCAAAAATCATTATACTGTTGGTTCAAAAATGTGTTTTTACAGTTTATTCTTATATCCAACTCAAAAGGACCTTAAAATAAAAAGTATTCAGCCTATCTCACAATTTTTAGCCAGCCAAATGAAAGCTGTCATTAGGCAAATGAAACACTGTATTTTCAAATGCTCATTTTTTCTTTGCTGCCATTGTTTATATAAATTAGCTGCAAAATAGCATAATTTAGGGGAACTTCAAAATTAAATTTCCTTTTTATGACCTGGCTTACAAGCTGTGACCTACAAGATTCTGTTATTGCTCTCGCGGAGACTTTCAAATTCAGTCTAACATCAAACCAGGAATTTACCAAGACAAAATTTAGTTTATGTATGAACGCAACTTACACTGTTAAGGGCATATTTTGGCTAAAACTTAAGATGCATCTTCACCAATATCTTGAGATTTTTATGTGATAGTAAGAATCTGCCTGAACCTAGCCTTTTTTCTAGGACAGATGCTTAAGTTAAAATAAGAAAAGACCAAGTATACCCATTAAGAAATTTTTTTTAAAATACCTTTAAGGAGAAAAGATGGAGTCTCAAGGGAAGTATAGAAAGGTCAAATGCTAGAAAGTGGTGAATAATATCGTAGGGGTAGTGACATCATAAAAATTTTTATCTTGGGCCGGAAGGTTAGCTCAGTGGTTCCGGCACCTGCCTCGCAAGTGCAAGGTCCTGAGTTCGATCCCGGTAACCACATATAATGCTGGGTGTGGAGACACGCCCACCAACAATCAACGCCGCATACCCCAATGCCGGACATGTTGGCTCACGCCTGTCATCCCAGCACTCGGGAGGCAGAGACAGGAGGATTGCTGAGTTCGCGGCGGCTTACCTGGGCACCATGGTGAGCTCAGGGCCAGCCTGAACTACAAAGCGATACCCTGTCTCAAAAAGAAAAAAAAGATGTTTATCTAGTGACGAGTCCAGTCAGAACCAGTATTTTACAACCTCGGCACTCCTAAACTTGAAACTGTGTACTTATCCCCAGGTTTCCTCTTCAAAGACTAATCCTGCATCTGAGCAATCCGGGGTCTAAACGGACACTGATTTGTGCAAGTGTATAATTGTTCTCTATTTCTAAGTCACTACTCAATTTCCGGCGCACGAGACACCCACGTGGGATGACCTGATGCTTGCCAAGAGCAAAAAACTCAGGGTCGTTATTCGAGAATTCATTTTCAAACAGAAATGGAAACATTTTTCACTCGCGTACACCACAGGAGAAATAATAATCAACATTTTACACAACACAAACCGAAGGCAAAGCACTTCCCTACTTTTTGAATGAACCGGTATTGGGAGGCTCAATAGAAGACGCTTCCAGAAATCACGTCAGAATGCCTTCAGCTTGAGAGGCAAGGCAGTCAGCCAATCACATAACGGCTTCCTTTTTTATTTCTATTAGACTAAATAAGTGTCAATTGACACGGGAGGCGGACTCTTAGCCAAAAATAAGCCAATTGGATTTTGCATTTGAGCGGAAGCGACTCTAGTCCTGAAGTTCCTGAATATTCTCTATGGTTCCAGGACTGAGCTACACCAAAAATCTCTTAGGCTGCAGGGATAGGAAGTGACGTAAGGACGGCGGAGGGGCGCGAGGTTTCAAGATGGCGGAGGCTGGGTGTTTGACCGAGAAGGAGAGGTGAAGGCCCCTGCGGAGTAAAGGAATACGGAAATCGTCCCCTCCCCGCCTCTAGCAGTTCTAGGAGCCCAACAGAAGTGTGAGTGTGTGGGATTGCTTTACTCCGCGGCTCCATCTCCCGTCCTTTTCTGGAGTCCGCGCACATTTCCTCCGAGGACACCAGGCCCCTTTGCCCCGCTGTCTCTCTCCCAGCTTGGGTCTTCCAAGTCGCCAGCTGGAGCGTTCCTGGGACCCGCGTGGCGCAGTATCTATCAGTACCTGGCTGAGTTCGCCCGTCTCTTAGCGCCGCCTCCCGCGCACGTTTACCGCAGCTTTAGGTCTGACATCTCCTATCTCGAGTCAGTAGTATCAACCGTCGCTATAGATCCGGCTGTTGCTGCTGCTCTGACCTCCTTTGGTGGACGTGGACCCCGTCCCACTGAAATCCCATTGGCCTTTTAGAGTTATTCGCTATCTTTTTTTTTGGCCTGGTCGTCTCTTCTTTTAGACAGAAAAGTAGTTCTTGTAGATGGAGATCTTCCCCATAGTCTCCTCTTAAAATTTTTTTTTGTTTAATTCTTATCTGTTGTGGGAGAAAAGGATCAGAATATGAGAATACTTGAGAAAGGAAAACACAAAAGATAGAAGCAGTGGAAGATACACACCTATATTTGTAATATTTTGCTGGTTCTTCCCATTTGCTGCGTTCTGCTCTTCCTGCTCCAGTTTTTCCGAAAAAGATAGCCGATGAAACATCTAGCAGAAATCAGGACATTTGAATGCTTGATTACAGAAGTATTAACAGAGCCAGTGGTGATGGTACGCGCCTGTTATCCCAGTCTTAGGCCGAAGAATGAGAAGTTCAAGCCCAGCCTGGGCAATTGAGTGACCTAGTGTCACCTCGTCTCAAAATAAAAAAGACTGGTGGATAATAGAGATGTAGCTCAGTGTGAAAACCCGGGATTCAATGCCTGGTACCACCCCTTCAAAAAATCATTAACTGTAATAAACTTGTCTGACAGAAATCTCTATAAAAGGCTGAAGGGAAGGTATAATTGTATGGGGTATCAAAGATTCACCGTAGGATTTTCTTTTTCCCTTTCCTGCTCTTTAAACGTGTTCACTTTAAACCCCTATAATTTGTTTTTTAGATTGTATTTTTGCTGTATTTTTTTGTAGTTCAGGCTGACCCTGAGCTCTCTATGTAGCCCAAGCAAGCCCCGAACTCGGCAGTCCTCCTGCCTCTGCCTCCCGAGTGCTGGGATTACAGGCGTGAGCCACCACGCCCGGCACTGTGGTATGTGGTACTGCTTACTGTTGGGCGTGAGTCACCAGGGCCCATATTGTTGTATGTGGCTACCAGGGATGGAACCAGGGACCTTGAGCTTGCTAGGCAAGTGCCGAAACCATTGAGCTAAATCCCCGGTCTCAAACCCCTATAATTTTCTACAGCCCTAAAACTCCTTGTAATTCCTAGTGGTGATAAGTTTCTTATGTTATTTATAACAAGCCCATTTCAACTACATCTGAGTTCCAGAGGTGATTTCTGGGAAATCCATGTTGATGGGGAAGTGGGGGGAGTCTTCAGATGACTCTGTGATTAGATTTGGAACTTCCAGTCCCACTTCCATAGAAGAGAGGTGGAGGTTTCTTCAGTCATGCCTATTGACGCCTTCATAAAACCCAAAGGGTAGTGTTTTGTGAACTTCTGGAAATGCTGAGAGTGGGCCTGAATAGACAACATAGCACTTGGCTTTACCCTTACTATTAGCTTGCCTTGCCATCTCTTCCCCGGGCTCTTCCTGAGTTTATATCCTTTTAAAAAAACTGTAAATCTAATACCCTCCCCCAGAAAAAAGTGTCGCTTTTAAAAGGAAACAAATGTGTGTGCCTTTTTTATTGGAAAGACTTTCAAAAAAAAAAATCAAGCTTGGCTCCCTTGGAATAAAAGAAGGCAATATTAATAAAATGTTTACTTTTTAAAAAATATTTTTCATCACAGTTACCGTTTTCAGTTTCCTTAAAAAGTACAAATCACAGGGCTGGAGATTTAGCTCAGTGGTTCCGGCGCCTGCCTCGCAAGCACAAGGTCCTGCGTTCGATCCTGGTAATCACATACAATGCTGGGCATGGTGACTCACGCCCACCAGCAATCAATACCACAGACCACAGTGCCAGGCGTGGTGACTCACACCTGTAATCCCAGCACTGGGGAGGCAGAGACAGGAGGATTGCTGAGATCGAGGCTTGCCTAGACTACGTAGTGAGCTCAGGGCCAGCCTGAACTACAAAGCGAGACCCTTTCTCAAAAAAAAAAAGTACAAATCAGAAATCAAGTAGGTACTAACTAGTAAAAATAGATATCTTAATATTGAGGGTTTGGGGGGCATTCTCATATACTAATTTTGAATATTTGCATTTTCAGTTATGCTTTAAGGTATTGAAAGTCAAGAATTATATCTGAATTAGAACTAACTCTGAATTAAGTATGTTTGAATTAGTGAATTTTTCTATAAAAGGTGCTGGAAATGTACAACATACATGCCAAGAAAGGCAAGGGAAAGGTATTTGTCTTTGATCCCAAATCCATTTCTCCCATTTTCTTTTTTTTTCTTTCCCACTACATGTAAATAAAAGATTAGGAAAAGGACTTTCTTTTTCATGGTAAATGTTATATTGGTAAAATATTTTCTAGATGACTTTTTTCAATAGATAGTGTTGTGATTCATTTTTTAAAAGTGTTAAATTGATTAAAAAAAAGTCATCTTCAGACTCCTAACCTTTCTGAAGAGTAATAATTTCTTTGTGATCCAGAAAGTTGAGGCCATTTTTCTTGGATCCCAAAGGTAACACCTAAGAAAAGAACAAGATTTCACAAAATTAAGAGATTTATAAATAAATTGAAAAAATAAGCTATTTCTTTGTTTTTGCAGGTTTTTTTTTTTTAAAGAATAAGTAAACCATTATAGATTGTCAATATGGGGCGGAGATCGACATCATCCACCAAGAGTGGAAAATTTATGAACCCTACTGACCAAGCTCGTAAGTGCCATTAGTGGATTAATGGGTAGAGGAGTGTTAAAAATTGCAAATATTAAGGCCTACTTTGTGGCTTAATTAGATATCAGCAGTCATAGGAGGAGTAAAGAATGGAAAGTTATCTGGAGTTTTGGCACAGAGTTAAAGTTTTAAATACGTAAATAAATTCTCATTTTTCAAGTTTAAGTGACTTGCACAGTAGAATTGACTTAAGACTCTACATTTGGAATTTTGAATGTCTTCATTATTTTGCAAGCTTTTCCTCAGTATTTTATGGTATATTTTTCCTTCAGATTTATGATTACCATTATTTTGCAAGCTTTTCCTCAGTATTTTATGGTATATTTTTCCTTCAGATTTATGATTACTTTCTACGATATTTAAAAATGCCTTGACATTTTGGGCTGTGATTAGAGGGATGCTGTTGTCATCTAGTGGGTGGAAACAAAGGATATTGCTATATATCCTACAGTGCATAGGACAGTCTCACAGAATAAAGAATTATCTGTGTTAAAAGGGAAAAACTGCTGATGTTACAGAGTCGAAAGTTATATCATATGTCCCTCTTTCCCTTTAAGGAAAGGAAGCCCGGAAGAGAGAATTGAAGAAGGTATGATGTCAGTAGCATCCTGTATAGCTTTTAAGAGTTACTTGGCACGTTTTAATTTTTTCTAATTGGGTTCAAAATAACATTTTCAATTATTTATCCAGGTAGATGATTTATGCTTCTTCACAAAAACCATAGAATTTACTCAGCCAAAATTTACCATACTTGATAAATGAACTGAAATAACTGCAGGGATTCTAATGGGTTATAATGACATTGTTTAATTATCTTTCCCAATGATTTAGATACTTTTGAAAGTAGTTATTTTTTGCTACTTATCAAAACATAACTTGTCAGAAACTACTGAATTAATAAATGGAAATCAATGCTAGATAGCTTTCTTTATCATATCGTCCAGATTAGTTTTTGGCAAGGTACTTTAATAAGAAAGAAATACTCTTTTGGTATCATGCATATTGATGAAACCCAAATTTTTAGTCATTTCCATTTGTGTGCTCTTGTTTTATTGTTTTAACATTGTATGTTCCAAAACTTCCCTATTCCAACTAATGTAGAGTTTTTAACCATGATTTTATAAAAGAAAATAACCTGCCCAAAAAAAGTCGTTTTGACTAAAGTTATTTTTGAGCGCAAAAAATATCATGCCTCTGTTCTAGTGATTGGAACAAATGACTACAAATCAAAAGGAATTCAAAATATACTTTAAGTCAGTTTGTGAAGCATATTAAAATAACTCAAGAATATTCAGCTTCTAAACTTCTACTCTCCTTTCACTTTGCTAAGAACAAAAAACAGCGCATGATGGTTCGAGCTGCAGTTTTGAAGATGAAGGATCCCAAACAGATTATCCGGGATATGGAGAAATTGGATGAAATGGGTAAAAATTTGTTAAAAGGCTAAATGTTATAGCGGCTATAGTGATACAATATGCACAGAGGCAGGCACATGAGTGGAGCACCATGGCCTAAGAAAAACAGAACAACATGATGGCTTTGACACCCAGTTAGTGTCAGGAAGATGAGATGGGGAGGTGGGGGGGTTTTACAAATGAAATTCCATGGGGAAATTCTCTGTGGTGTCACAGAACCCCATGTTACATGATGTAAAATTGTTCTCCATTGTTTTAAATGGAAGTAATAATAATAACAGGCTGTTGCAAGTTTTCATATATATATTGTCTGACCCTCAGTGACTGACTATACAGTAGGTAAAGTGACTCTGTTTTGAAGGTAAGCAAATGGACACAGCAGTTAAGTACCTTTCACAGTCATACTACTATGTAATGGCAAAGCTGGGATTGAAACTCATACATTGAGCACTTGGATTAATCGTGCTAGGAATAATATAAGGACATACCTTCTAGATTTGATAAATCATCAAGGTTAATAGTTAATAAGACTTGGGCAAAACAGTTATTTGACTTGTTACCCTAAGAAAAGGGAAGATAACAAGTAGACGTTGGCTGCTCTAACAAAACTTCCCACTTGAAGCTGTCGTTGTCAGGACTGCCCACCTACTTAGTCTGCTCTGTTGGCTTCATTCTGTGCAATGCTGATGATCCTTGATATGGAAAGTGGGCTGTGTGCAGAATTAGTGGATGGGAGCAACATCACAGCCAGTTCTAGATTTGCTTTATCCCCTGCTTACTATCTCTAAGAGAAAAATGTGGTCCTGGTTTAGTTCACGCTAACTGACCTCTGTATATAAGTACTAAAAGTGAGGGTGAGGTATATGACTGACCAGGCAGAACTGGGGGTCTTGTGCTAATCCCTCTTAGGGCAAAATTAAGGTCCATATTGACACATGGTCAGTTAGGGACAAAAAGAGTTATATGACAGCTAGTTAAGAAATGTGAGTTCATCATAAAAATAATAAAAGTGATGAACCAAATATCACTGCATATTTTATTTATCATCAGAGCTTTGTTACAGAATAATTGGTGTGTGCCTAAGATTCCAAAATTAAATGACAGGACATATTTATCTAAGAGGTTTTTATTGAATTATTTAGTCTGTGAATACTTAAATGAAGTAACCTTTTGTTTATAGATCTTTTATCTATTCTTTCCCAGAGTTTAACCCAGTGCAACAACCACAGTTAAACGAGAAAGTACTGAAAGACAAACGTAAAAAGCTTCGTGAGACCTTTGAACGTATCCTGCGACTCTATGAAAAAGAGAATCCAGATATTTACAAAGAATTGAGGAAGCTAGAAGTAGAGTATGAACAGAAAAGGGCTCAACTTAGCCAGTATTTTGATGCTGTCAAGGTAATCAAGTTTTTCATGAAAGACAGATAAAATGTTTTGCTCAAAATTTGCTCTTAAAACATAATGTGAGTATGATACTGCCTGCCTGTAATACCAGCACTAGAGTGGCTCAAGCAGGAGGATCACCCTGAGTTCAAGGCCAGTCTGCATGAACTACAAAAGAGATCCTGTCTCCAAAAAGAAAAGAAAATGCGAGACTTATAAGCAGCAACTTCACATCATATCCAAAAAGAATCAGCTATAAAGTTCTATCTATAAAAAGATCGAGAAAAAAGGCTAGACTTCAGTTCTTTGGAAGAGATAAAGATTCTTTGAGTTCTTGACAGTCTTTCAGTTCTTGTTTTTTCATGATGTTTGTTAGTTGGAAAGCAAATTCAGGTTATAAAACAGCTGACATGGAATTTTTAGTGTTGAGTTTGTGGATTATTTTTTATTATACTATCAAAGTCTCTCTCTGTTTCAGAATGCTCAGCATGTGGAAGTAGAGAGTATTCCTTTGCCAGACATGCCACATGCTCCTTCCAACATCTTAATCCAGGACATTCCACTTCCTGGTGCCCAGCCACCCTCCATCCTTAAGAAGACCTCCGCCTATGGGTAAGGAAGTGCTGTTATAGTCAGTATCATGAAAAGTGCCTTGGATAGCAAGTGCCAAAATTAATACAGTGAAAAATAAGAGCTAGTGTGGATATATGCGGTGCAATTGTTGACTAAATGGGAAGACTCCCTTGGAAATTTAGAAAGAGAAATAAGTGCTGTATTTTTTCAGTTTTTATATTACTACTGTTTGCAGTACATAATAATTAAATTCATCAATGGCAGGTTGGCACTTAACACATCTTAATTCTTTTTTCTTCTCCCCTGCTCCCTCACCAGCCTTCTCTAGGTCCCCTTCACTATTATGTGTTCACTGTTGCCTTCCCTTTTTTTTTTTACAGGCCTCCAACTCGAGCAGTTTCCATCCTTCCTCTCCTTGGCCATGGTGTTCCACGTTTGCCCCCAGGCAGGAAACCTCCTGGTCCTCCACCTGGTCCACCTCCTCCCCAAGTCTTGCAGATGTACGGCCGTAAAGTGGGTTTTGCTCTAGATCTTCCTCAGCGTAGGAGGGATGAAGACATGTTGTATAGTCCTGATGTAGGTAAGGCATGGTGTTTCTCACTATCATTTTCATGTTGGCCCTATTTAACATGTTTGTAATCCTCAGAACCTAGGAAGTAAATGAGGATACTGTGTAGATCTAATACATATGCTGATGGATAAATCATAGAATCTACTCAAGTACAAGAACCATACAGGATGTATAGAAATGGTGGTCTCTTCTCTTAGAGTTGATGCATAGTCCAACCTGATCTTGAACTCAGGATCCTCCTGCCTCAGCAGCCCAAATGCTGGGATTACAACCATACCATCCTCACTCCTGGCTCGCATTAACCAGGCTCTTAGAGATGTTGCAGTGTTACTACCAACCCTTTAATATTAGAATACCTGTCCTCTTTAACCGTTATTGTCATCAGACTCTTATTCTACTGTATATGATCACTTACTGTTTCTAATTATGTTTTCAATTTTTTAAAGCTTGCTTAACAAAAAGTATTTAGAATTAGTACCTTGAAGAAATAACCAAACTGTATGAATAGCAGCAATTATATATACACTGATTCCTTATTTAAACAGATCAATATTCTGAGTTACATAATAAGCATAGTTTCCTTATTTCTGGAGACCATGTAGTGGAGTATTTAATCATGACACTTGTTCTGTGCTTGCTCCTTTCCAGCACAGCGTGTTCACGATGATGATGTGTCCAGCACCAGTGAAGACGATGGCTACCTTGAGGACATGGATCAAGACAAACATGATGACAGTACTGATGATAGTGACACGGACAGGTCAGGTGCAGAGAGTGAGGGGGACGAGTTTGTGCATCGGGATGATAATGAGCGAGACAACACTGAAGAAAAGAAGTCAGGTGCGTGCAGACAAGAACCGTGGTACCAGCTGTGAAGAGCACACAGCTAACGCTCCTAATTTATAATTGAAAAGAGGAATCACAGTTATATTCACCTTTATGTCTCAATATTTGGAAAGTTTTCAACACACATAGTAGTCGGTATATGTAAAGAAGAAATAGTGTATGTAGTTTAACAGTGTAAAGACATACTCTCCTGCATAAGCTATAAGAAAGAAAGAAGAGTACACTTTTGTTTTTTTCTTAAATAAGCTTTTTCAGTGTCTTTGTTTTTTGTTGTTTTCTATATTCATGCTATCCAAACATGAACCAGGGTTATAATAATAACTCTGGTACATCTGTCAGTGAAATCATGAACTGTATTGTATCTACGGTGCATGTTATTTATGCAGGGTGGTAGGTCCTGAGCAGTGAAGTGTACACTAATTCTGTCCAGTGTACACTAGTTCTGATCTTGGAGCTTTGGGGGTTGTTTTGTAGCCCACAGTTGACACACTATGTTCATATGTAGTATTAGCGTATACAGAGCTCATATATATTTACAGTGGTGGCAAATATTCCTTTTACTATTTCTTAGTCATGACCAAACCAAAAAGCTAAACTGTGGTAGAGAGAAATAGTACTGGTTAACGATAGACTCTTAGGTAGGAACTAGTTCAACAAAGTAAAAAGTTGAATCATAGCTGCTCTATTTTTCTCTGGGACTCTGTGGTCTCTGGGCCTTCTTCTTTCCTTTTTTTATCAACTGCTTTTTCTTATATATATTCATTAGCACACATCTTCTGAAAATGTCCCAGCATTGATTTGATGTCCTTTATTTCATCTAACATTGACTGAGTTTTTTTTTTTTTTTTTTTTTTTTTTTTTTTTTTTTTTTTTTTTTTTTTTTTTTTTTTTTTTTTTTTTTTTTTTTTTTTTTTTTTTTTTTTTTTTTTTTTTTTTTTTTTTTTTTTTTTTTTTTTTTTTTTTTTTTTTTTTTTTTTTTTTTTTTTTTTTTTTTTTTTTTTTTTTTTTTTTTTTTTTTTTTTTTTTTTT
>PVIC010021413.1:0-28576 GCA_004025085.1 Thryonomys swinderianus
TCCATGGAAATGAAAAGTCCAGAGCACTGTCTCAAGATTTCCTTTTCGTTTATACTCCAGCATTGAACATTGAATCTGTAATTCATTCTAGTCATGGCCACACTTAACAGGGGTGTTATTTTCTCATACAAACATACAGCCTTTTGTTTCAAACCAGTGTTTGGAGGACTCTTTTACTAGGAAGCCATCGGAGCTCATTCTTGCAGCCCATTTCTCCAGCCAGCTCCAGGCCACTTCTTCAGTGGGAAAAAGAATGATGCTAACTCTACAATCCCTTGTCTGCCTCTTCATCTGACTTCCCTGACAGCCTTGCCAGGGGAAATACCTGGCTGCTGGAAATGTGGTGAGTGACAGTTTCCATCAGCATTTATCTCTACTTGGCAAAATCCAAGAGAGTCTTAGAAACAACCTTTTGCAGAACATGTTGACAATTACAAACCATGCTGAGCTGTGCTTACAAATCCAGGAATACACGTGCATTATTCATCATAACCAGCCAGTGTGCCTGCCAACTGGGGGACTCACTAGAAATTGACCTTCCACGATGGAAATAAGAGCAATCATTTATCGACCAAGAGATTTACATGTATTGTCTTCAGTCATTAAAATAACCTCTAAGATGATCTTGATTTTATGGTAGAAAAAGATCTGGTCATTTGTACAAGAGTACATGACCAGTAAGCCTAGAAGCCAGGATCCCAATTCTGGGCTGTCTGGTTCCAAAGCCCAGGCTCTTGTCAATGAGCCCATCTCTGCCTTGCTAAATACAAGGTAAGACTGCTGTCTGGAAGACTGGACCGCACTTGTGAAATTATCTTTTCTGTTCATTTCTGTCCTGAAATGTTCCTCAGAAAGGACCTCCCTGTCAGGGGGCTGCGGCCCAGGGGTGTGAGATGAGGAAGGACACATGGTGTGGCAGTGTTTTCGGTTTGCCTTTTTTCTCCCCCCTCCTCCAAGAACTTTCTTTTGTAAAACAAAAGTAAATGCTTTTTTAAAACTGAAATCTGTGGGTGATATAGAACCTGAAGTGCTCCTCTTGGAATATGCAGCATTAGAACCTCATGGCACTATGAATTCACCCAGAATTCCCTTCTACCATTCGGCCAAGTTTTTAAAGAAAAATTGTTCTTTAGCCAGGATTAACAAAAGTATAGATACTATTTTAGAGTTGAAAGTCAATGGTTCAATTATGTATATAAGATACTGTATTTTTACAGTCGCATGACTACCCCACCCCTTTTGTATTCCATATCTGTCTTCCAGAAGCCTCTCTTGCCTTTTTCCCTATCTCTTAACCCGATACTTGTATTACTGCTATATTTTTTTAAAGAAAAAGGACTCTTAAGTGTTTGGCTGCTTTGCTTGTTCCTGTTGTTTTCCCAAAATCCAAATTTGGCATCCTGTGCGCATTTGTTTCAGTGCATTTACTTCCCCCAGTCCACAACTGGCTCATCCCAACCTTTCTTTCACCTCAGAAAAAGTCCTCCAAGAAAGTCTTATTAGCCACAAGCTAATACATAAGAAGTACCTGGCCGGGCGTGGTGGTTCACGCCTGTCATCCCAGCACTCGGGAGGCAGAGACAGCAGGATTGCTGAGTTCGAGGCTTGCCTGGGCTACCTAGTGAGCTCAGGGCCAGCCTGAACTACAAAGCGAGACCCTGTCTCAAAAAAAAAAAAAAAAAAGAAGTACCTGAACCTGAAGGTATGTGCTGAGAGTTTACCACCTAGAAATATGGAGGCACAGAAATTTGTTATATATTGTATTTTAATAACTAACATCTGTGATGGTAGGATTATAAATAAGCTTATTTTAAAAAGTTTTTATAGAGCAACTAAAATATAGTATTAATGAATAGAACTGGAGAAAATTAGACATAGCTTTAATGTCTCTGTTTGGGTTCTACTCCCTCTCCTGACTGCCATGACCTTAAATAACCCTAACTAAAGTCCTCGTGTCTGGGTAACAGCACACCAAGGGGAATCGTGAAGCTTAGTAGATCCTCCCAATATCTTGCCAAGAGCAAACGTCCACAATCAGGAATGCTAGAGAGTGTTACCAAAGTCCAGGATAACCACCAGCCAAACTGGAGGTCAGCTCTTGATCTGCCTTTGGCTAAGCAGAAGCAGATACAGTAAGACTTGTGAAGGGTAGTAAGGAGACACTGATCCAGGTAGGCAGAGGTCAGGCAGGACAGTGGGAGCTTAAGAACATCCCAGGTAATTCCTTGCGGGCCACTTTGCTGGACAAAGGTGGAAGGTAAGACTGCTTGTAACTTTTGTGCTGAGAATACAGGTGATAAATTTATAGCTGAAAGGCATTCTTTGCTTAATATTTAAGAAATGTACTAAATAGCTACCCTTGAAAATAAATTTTGATGATATTTCAAAATCAAGAAATACCTCACTTTCAGGGAAAGAATTTTCTAAGAACACTAATGAAACCATTTGCTTCCCCATGTCACCAGGAACCTGTACCAATTCTGACTCAGTGTCTTTCAAAAGTCCACAACACACACCAACCACATATAAATGTCTTTTCCTGTCCCCTGATTTGAACCTTGCCAAGGAAACTCTCAGCCCTTTTTCTCCACCTGTCCACATACCCAAGTATGCCAGCTCTGACTTCTTTTTCTTCCTCCTCTTTCTTTCTTCTTCTTCTCTTCTTTCTTCTTCTTCTTCTTCTTTCTTTCATCTTCTTCCTTCTTTTCATTTTTTTGAGGTAGGGTGTCCCTATGTAGTTCATGCTCACCGTGTAGCCAAGGCTGACCTCATACTCAAAATGATCGCTCTGCTTCAGCCTCCCAAGTGCTAAGATTACAGGCATACACATGATGCCTAGCTTCTGGCTCCTTCTGACAACTCCATTAGTTAACACCCCCTCCTATATTCCATCCTTCCCCTTCTGCCCGATGGGGCTACAGCTTTCTCTGAGCTGACCGTCCCTTAACAGATTATCCCAGGATTACAGAAAAGGGAAAAGTGTCTTATTTCCTCTTTTTTACCTTGAACCATGTGGTGAGTGCTTCAATTGGGAGCAAAAGATTAAAATGTCTCCCCTATAATTATGTTCAAGTCCATCTACCGTGACGCATTCCTTTGTATTAAATGCTGATTTATCTGTACTGTCCCCTTTTAACATTTAAATACTCCTATAAGACAGAGAGTTTTAGTATGATTGAATTTATCTCAAGTTTTCCCTCTTGAGGCAGAAGAGACCAAGCTAATGAACCATCTCAAGAGGAGAAAGCAATAAAAGAGAGAAGGAAACAGTAGCATTGGGTAACACCATTACTTTCCAATTTTGCTATTAATTTAGACTTTAGAAAACAACATCCTCTTGTGGCTACAGCTTCAGACTAAAAATGTCAATAGCTTATCATCATTATGCCCCTAAATAAAGATCCAAATACAGACCCATTAATATTGGTGTGGTGGTATGTTTTCAGATATTAGCCAAAGGTTTCTTCCCTTCTTCCCATCCTTCCTCCCCCTCCCCCCTCCCCCCTCCTCTGAACAACCAGTAACTCCAAGGACCCTTTAGCCCTTCCCTTGCAGGAAGACCTGCCCTATTCACTGCCTCAGGATAAAGCATGGGCAGCCTGCTAGGTCCTTCAGTTCTCCCCTCTCATCCAGGGGCGAATCCCAGAGTTGGGTGGCATGTGTAAGCCTCTCTTCCCTGGAACTTCATGCCACCAACTCCTGCCAGAGCAATGCCACATGCCTCCTGCTCCCAAGGTTTTGCCCAGTGTATCTTCATACATTTGGGCTGGGATTCCATTTCAGTTAGCAGGAGTTATAATACATCCGTTTCAGACACCAAATTCTGAAAATTTCTTTGCAAGAGCACTGAAGCCTGAACACTGTAAGGAAAAGAGAGGATTTAGGAGCAGGAGAATAATGTCAAATAATATAAAACAAAAATAAGACAGTAGTGAAAATGAGAGCTGTCAACAGATACAATGAATAATAAAATCCTGTAGGCAAGCTCTGTGCCACATCCACTCTACCCGGCCTACAGGGTACCCTCTCCTCTGATCTCTCTATTCCAATTGCCTCAGTGTCCTCTGACTGATGTGCATCTTGGTTGACACTACCACAGCAGTGGCATGCTAGACACCCCCATTTGGCAAAAGGGCTGAAAATTTAGGTTGTCATGGACGCCAAATTTGGGGGTAGGAAAAACAATTATAAAAGTTCACAGATAGAAATATCTTAGTTCAACTTCTTTAAATTACAGATGAGAAAAGTCAGATCCTGTGAGGTAAAATGGTTGTCAGAAAGTCACAGGTCGAGTTAGGGAGCAAAGCCAGGTCTAGAATTTAGACCTCCTAAGGTCCTGTCCAATACTTTTCCCACTCCCGAATTCCTACATGCTGCTATTAGCTCTGGATCTTGAAATATGTACTTCCCTTGATCTCTAGCAAGAGTGCCTTCCATTTTCCTCCCATTTCTATAAAAATGAAAGACACAGCTAAGGATAGTCCTAATCAGTCTGGCTCAGAGAACCTCCTTACAGTGAGATAAGAAAGTTACTCTAACTCAAATATTCTGTGTCTCATGTCTGGTTCTCTGCCTAGAAGGGACTCAAAATTACTTTTGTGCAATGTCAATACGTGTTTTAATTATTAATTTTAAAAATTAAGTAATCATCACTTCAATACAGCTGATGGTCATAGCTGGGAAAAGGGTAAATCATCATTGCCTCCCTGTGTCTTGGAGAGCTCTACAGAACACAGTTAAAACAGGAAGTAAACAGAAGAAATCTGAGCAGGAAAGTGGGGTTTTACTCAATATTGTTACCAAGTAAACAGAATTACTGCTCAGTTACTTCTTTGAAAAATAAGAGTCAATATTTATGTTCACTAAGGGAAAGGCATTTCTAAGAAGGTTGCAATATTTTTAAGAAATCTGTCATCAGAAAACTCTTTGGCCTTGGGGTAAAGTCAAATGTAAGAAAACCTAATTCTGGCTACTACAATGAGCAGGAACATTTAAAATGGATGGCTTAGCCATTTTAAAGAGGCCAAGAAAATTGTTCCTTTTGTTTCACAATCAATGAGAGGGAACAATATGTTTTGAAAATGGAAGATTCCTTTTTTAATTTACTTTATTGCTACATTTTAAGTGTACATATTTTCAGATTCATCATTGAGAATACGTACCTGTACATCATATATCTTGATTATTTTTCCCATTTGGGCTATTCCAAGATTTGACTGTTATAAACAGTGCTGCTACAAATTTGGGTGCACATATGTCACTGATGTATGATGCTTTTAATTGTTTCATGGATATACATAGCAGGGAAATAGCAGGATCAAATGAGACCCCAATCCTAGTTTTTTGAGCAGTCTTCATGCTGATTTCCATAGTGGTGGAACCAGTCTACATTCCCACCAATACTGGAGAAGGGTTCCTTTCTCTCTACAGCCCCACCAACATATGTTACTCATTGATTTCTTGATAGCAGCCATTCTTTCTGGGATGAGATGGAATCTCAGTGTTGTATTCAGCTGTATTTCTCAGATGACCAGAGATGTTGAGCATTTCTTCATATGTGTGACACTTTTATTTCTTCATCTGAAAATGTTTGTTGATTTCAGGTGCCCATTTTTGATCTGAGCCTTTAATTTTGGGGATTTTGATTTTTTTAATTCTCTATATATTCTAGGTAGTAGTCCTTTGAAGAACAGCTGCTAAAAAATTTTTCCCACATTGTCAGTTGTCTTTTTGTTCTGTTGGTGGTTTTTCTTGCTGTGCAGAGGCTATTTACTAAGATGAGATCCCAACTGTTTATTCTTTCTGCTAATTCCCATGCTACTGAGCTTTGTTCATAAAGTTTTTCCCTATACCAACGTTACCTATCTTCCAGAAGGTTTAGTGTTTCCAGTTTAGTATTTAGATCTTTAATTCACTTCAATTTCAGATTATTCCATAGTGAAAGATGTAGGTCTAGTTTTAATCTTTGGCAGGTTGAAACCCTGTTTTTCCAACACCATTTATTAAAGAAACTATCTTTCCTCCAATGTGTTTGGCTCCTTTGTCAAAGATGAAGGGGTTGAGCTTGGGGATTTGGCTTAGTGGTTCTGGTGCCTGCCTTGCAAGCACAAGGTCCGGAGTTCAATCCCCGATACCACAAAAAGGGGGGGGGGTAGTATGTCTGAAATTATTTCTGCATCTTCTAGTCTATTCCATTTGTCTTTGAGTCTGTTCCTTTGCCAGTAATATGCTGTTTTTATCATAGCGGCTTTATAGTAGTTTCAAGTCAGAGACTGTGATACCCTCTGCCATGTCTTTGTTGCCAAGAATTGCTTTGGCTATTCTGGAAATCTTCTGGTTCCAAATAAATTTTTGGATTATTTTCTCTGGTTCTGTGAAATATCCTGTCAGAATTTCCATTGGGATTACACTGAATCTACATAGCAGAATTGGCAATATGGCCATTCTTATCATACTGGTTCTTCCTACCCAGAAACAAGGGATATCTGTCCATTTTCAGATAGCCACTTTTATCTCTTTCTTCAGAGTGCTGCAGGTTTAAAAATAGAGGTCTTTTACTTCCTCCTTTAGACAGACTCATAGGTATTTCATTATTTTGGATACTACTGTGAAAAAAAATTGTTTTCAATTATTTTGTTTCAATTTCTTTCTGAGTCTTATTCATATATTAGAAGGCTACTGGTTTTTGAGTGTTGATCTTATATCCAGCTACTCTACTGAATCTGGAAATTAAATCTAGTAGTCTCTTGATCTTAAGTCTATAACAGCACTTGGGCAATCTCAGTTCTGGAACATCAGGAAAGAAACTTGAAGACAACAACTGCATCACCAATTTTCTTTTCCTCCAAAGTGGACCTTCAGGGAGATACTGTCTGGCTATTTCACTGCTGCCTCTAGTCACACAGGCCTCTCCCATTTCAGGTCTGGGACTCTCCTTTTCAGTAAGAAGCTGAGTTGTCTTCTTCAGATGATTCCTAATCTTGATGCTAATGCCATTTAATATTTGTGGGAAGACAACGTTTCTTTAAAAGGAAAACCTATCCTTGGATGATATCATTTTATAGAGTATCATAGTATATAATCATCCTTTACTAAGCAACAAACTCCAATGAGAGACAACATAATGGATGGAATAAGTCAGTAATTTAGCCCTTTCTAAGAGGTTTCAACAAAGCATATCTCCAACAGTGTGCCTAAACTGCCATGTCTAGAAATGTCCCCTCACTGTTACAATTAAGCAGGCAACCTCATCTTTTGTTACCCATCGTATAACCCATTGACTAATTATCTACCTCAAAACAAAAAGAGGCAGTGACTGAGTGGTGTTGCTATACTGTTAAAATATCTTTCAATATCTTCATATTATGTGGAGAGTTAATTTCAGTCTCCTATACATAGAACTCAGGATCCTCTGTGATTGGATACAAATAAAGGTTGCTTGACAGAAGGTGAAGTGAAATTATTGTTTTACTTTACTTTTTTTCTGTGTTCCAGACAAACATTTTATATTAGTCTGTTAATAATTTTTCAAGATTTCATTTTTCACTTTTGCTAATTTTCCATTCACAAGTACTGCCTAGTTTTCTGATGGATGCTTATTACTTGTTTCAATCTACATAATTATTTATTAAGGTTTCTACACTTTTTTGAGTCACATTATCACATTCTCAGAGTTTGTTGATTTAGTTTATAGATGATTTCTGACAGTCAAAAAATTATAGTTTAATTGGTCAGGCAAGAGTTTTTCTTTCCATACAATTCACATCTAGAGTATTTTAGAAACTCTCCCTCTCACTCACTATCCTTTGTGTTTTCAATTAGACTCTTGTGAAACTACCCAGAGTTTTCCAGTTCTACATACAGTTATCCCTTAGTATCCATGGGAGATGGGTTCCAACACTTCTCAAGGATACCAAAATCCATGATGCTCAAATACCTTATATAAAATTTCACACTATAGTTGACCCTCTGTATCTATAGCTTCAAAGAACTGCAGATCCAAATATTCAAGGGTGGAAAAAAACCCAAAGCATTGTATTTGTATTGAATGTTTAATCTCCTTTTCTTGTTACTATTTTCTACATAACAATTTACATAGCATTTACATATTCTTAAGTAAGGTGTGGGTAGCATATGTGCAAATGCTATGCTGTTTCATATAGGAATCTTTAGCCTTCTAGGATTTTGGTATGGAGAGTAGTCCTAGACCCCATTCCCAGTAAAGAGCAAAAGGTGGCTGTATTTGTATACAACCTATGTACATCATTAGTATACTTTAAATAATTTCTAGATTACTTATGAAATCTGATACAATATAAATGCTATGTAAATAGTTGAGTTGCATAAGAAATGGTGACAAGGGCCGGAGGGTTAGCTCAGTGGTTCCGGTGCCTGCCTCGCAAGCACAAGGTCCTGAGTTCGATCCCCAGTAACCACATACAATGCTGGGTGTGGAGACTCACGCCCACCAACAATCAATACCACATACCACAGTGCCAGGCATGGTGGCTCTCGCCTGTCATCCCAGCACTCAGGAGGCAGAGACAGAGGAGGATTACTGAGTTCGAAGCTTGCCTAGGCTACATAGTGAGCTCAGAGCCAGCCTGAACTACAAAGCGAGACCCTGTCTCAAAAAAAAAAAAAAAAAAAAAAAGAAATAGTGACAAGGAAAGAAGTTTTAATACAGTACAGAACAATTTATTTTTTCTGAATATTTTTTATCAGTGATTCATTTAATGCAGATACAGAACTCAGAGAGGCAACTCTATTTCACACATGAATATTGACTGCTCTTAAAAGTTTAGACTCTTTATGCTTCCAACAATCTGATAAAATATTGGGGAGATTACTGTGTTAAGGGAGCAATGACTATCCTTTTCCCTGTGTGAGGCAGAGCTTCCTTTATGCCCAAGGTACCCTAGATGGGCCTGAACCTTACGATTTTTGAAACCTGAGTGAGTAGAAGTAAGGCAATTGTCCTTTTAAGAGTTTCAGGTTCTTTTGGGCCCAGAAGTGGAGACTTCCTCCTTCAGTTTTCAAAGAGAACATTCCTTTGTTCTTGAGGGAAAAAAAATCTCATTGAAGTGTTTGACTCTGTTAGTGTGTTAACTTGACCACAGATGCTGAATGTTCCAGTCTGATCATGCAGTACTCTGTGCTTTATATCTGAAGGGTTCTGTGGCTTTAATTGGGGACAAGAAGAAAAAAGAAAGAAGAGGAAGGAGAGCTTCATTGTACCTGGGGACCACAGACTGAATGATAGGCTAAGAGGAAGCTCTGTGACTAGACTGTAGGCAGAGCAGTGGGGCTCTAGGTTCCTTGGAAAAGGTGTGGCTCATGGCTAGGAAGAGGGCTTATCTCCCCCACTTCCCTGCTCAGCCTAGCACTACTCTGTACCTGATCAGTTCCAAAAGGAATCAGCAGACAGTTCCCTCAGCAAGACTACCACCAATGTCAGGAAAGGTTCGCACCTTTCATAAGCCAACATCCTAGGCTGAGATTTCTTCAGCCTAGGCCAGTGGGAACTCAAATTATAACTGAAGTCTTCAAAAGTTAATTTGAACTCATTTATACTGTAATTAGTAAGAAAAGCCTCACAATACCAGTGACACAAATGTAAGAATACATACCCAAGGACAATGTTCCTACGTTTGTTATGTCAAACCAAGCAAGAAGGAAGTACCCCTACCAAAGAAATACTTGAAAACAGTTGAGCTTTTGTGATTCCCTTCCCATCAAAATCTGAAGAATGGCTTACAGAGGATGAGCCACTGGTGGGAACACATGATAAAGATGATAACATAAGGTCCGGAAGTAAAGCAAACAGTGAGATTGCACAATGTGGACTATATAGCAGCAAACATAACACCCTGTGCTAAACATGCAACAACTGTCAGATTGTTTACAGTGTGATTGAGAAGGGAGTCATAGCTCTGATCATTACTAGAGACTATTTAAATATCTCAAAGAAGCTTATGTAATTTTTTTATTTTATTTTTTGTAATACATCAGGCATCTGCAGTATCTACATGGTAACTGACCAATTTATTAGGCTTTTCTAGCAATATACATTTGTTCCTCTCACACCTGCCTCTCTGGCTGCAAGTTCTTCAAACTCACCCCATAGATGGCTAAGGCATCCTCCTAAATGCTGTAATAGCACCCTTCAATGTGCTCTTCCTGGCCCCTTTCTCATGTTACAACTGCATATTTCATTTCTCACCTTTCTGACCAGACTAAGTTCTGAAAAGGTCAGGCTATCACTGTCCACAGTATTATATTTGGCTCACAGAGTTGGTGTTAAGGACATATTTGCACTTTGAATTGATCATACCTACTAATTCATAAACCTTGAGAGACATATCATTTTAATTGTCCTTCAGTTTACAATTAGGAAAATATTGCCTGACCATTATTTATTGTAGCTGAAAGATACCAGTGAAAACAAAATTATCTTTTTACTCCCTCAAAATTCCATATTTTCACTTCTGACTATTAAATCATCAAATCAGAAAAATCTAAGAAAATATCACTTGTCTTAAAATTCATTTAGCCTTAATGGGGGATCCATAGTTTCCATGAGCTTGGAAAGATCAGAAATCTGTAGGCACCAAAGTATATTATAGACCTTTAGGCTCTTCAAAATGATACTGCAGCCCAGAGATTTACCTCAGTGGTTAAAGTACCCAAAGTCCTTGGTTTGATCCAGTAACCACATATAACAATATCAGGAGTGATGACTCACGCCCACCAGCAATCAGTACCACATACCACAGTGCAGGGCATGGTGGCTCAGGTTTGTAATCTCAGCACTCAGGAGGCTGCTGTTCCAGGCTTGCCTGGGCTACATAGTGAGCTCAGGGCCAGCCTGAACTACAAAGCGAGACCCTGTCTCAAAAAAAAAAAAAAAAAGATATTGCAAAACACACTAAAGTGCGTGTCAAACTTTAGGTGTGAAAACTCTATGGATGGAGCCACTGGCATTGAGGCCAGCATGGCTGAGTAGGGAAGAGTGCAGTGTTGCAATAAGGACTTCATGTGACCAGGAATTCAGATCTACAGCTGTTCCAAGAAGTTGCATTAAGATGTAGAAGCCAAAAAGGGTTTGTCAAGAACTCAAGAGAAGAGGATATGGTAATTACAGGCCCTGGGAGGACTGAGAGGTCAGCTCCTCTCCCTAACCTTTGTGTCCATTGGCCACGAGTACTGAGAACAAGGTTAAGTAACTAAAAACTCACAGGGCTAGAGTGGAGCACAAATGAATAAGGTACTTAGATGCTAATCACTATTAATTCTATTTTGTAAGACTTACAAATAAGCAACCAAAGTAGGGGAGAACCTCTTAAAATACAGAAGTCTTCTGTTGTACATATTTACTGCCTGCTATAGGCAAGTCACAGTTATAGGAAGCACAAGAACTTTTGTACACATCATCTCATTTGTGTCAAATAATCATCACCCAACAAAGAAGTTTGTCATGATTCCCACACATCTGATAATGAAGCCAAGGCTCCAAGCTCACAGACCTAGTCTTTGACAGAACTGAAAACTAAACCTAGCTCTGTCTGCAATCTATGCACGAGTTCCATGACACTTTAGTAATAATTTTATTTGGGTATACTAATTAGCTGAATTGACATGATCATACAAGGGATGAGAAGAGAAACCGCTACAGGAGGCAGGCAGGTCAATATTAAATAGCACTGTTTTCTATTCTGTATCATAAAAGCTATCTTTTAATTATACATATAAAATACAAATGTATGCTCATTACAAAGTCAAATAACACAGACTAAATGTTTACCTTTATTTCATCCTCCCCATCCAGAATAAATATATGAGTAGTGTGGAGTTTATCTTTTCAGTTATATCGATGATCTACATATAGATAAACATATACAAACATGTACAAATGTATATATATATATATGTATGTATGTATATTTGTGTGGGTTTTTAATATAAAAATAAAATCACAGATCATACTGTAACTTGCTATTTTTACTTAATAATATATTTGGAGTTTTATGGAACAATACATACTTTTTTTTCTTTTTTTTTTGAGACAGAGTCTCACTTTGTAGTTCAGGCTGGCCCTGAGCTCACTATGTAGCCAAGGCAAGCCTCAAACTCAGCAATCCTCCTGCCTCTGCCTCCTGAGTGCTGGGATGACAGGTGTGAGCCACCACACCCGGCAATGTGGTGTGTGGTATGTGGTACTGATTGCTGGTGGGCATGAGTCACCACGCCCAGCATTATATGTGGTTACCAGGGATCGAATTCAGGACCTTGCACTGGTGAAGCAGGCACCAGAACCACTGAGCTAAATCTCTGGCCCTGGAACAGTACATATGTTTTAAGTATTCCTTGCATAAAATTTCACAATCACAGATGTAAAATAGGCTATTATTTTCTTCCTTTGGCCATATATTTCCAACTACTGGTGGATTTGTTTGTTTTGGTATCAGTTTTAAAAACAGAAATGATAACACTGTCTGATACCTATATCTATATCAGTGAGGATTTAGGAAAAATAGTCTAATTCCTATCATCTCCCCCAAAAAAATTTTATAGAAAAATCTGTGGCTTATATAAGGTTGCAGATGAGAATATCTATAACGAAGTACTACAGTAATATGTCATCTAACATGCTAAGTTAAAAAATAATTCTCCTTGCCAAATAATGCTCTATTTCCCTGTTTATAGATAAGGAAGAAATATCAGTAACCAAGTTTTTCACTGTATTGAGACTAGGAATCACTTTAGTAATTCTGGCCCATCACTCTTTGCAAATATAAGGGATTTAACCTATTATCTTTTAGTCCGTGACTTACTTTCCTAATCACAATTTTCCCCTTTCTCTAAGTTTTATTCCAACGTGTTTTGAATGTAACTTTTAAATCATTCAAATTTTATCTGAAGAGTTGAGAACATGAGTAGATAACTGGATGGATAATACAAAGGGTTGATTGAGTCAAAAGGTACCTATCGGGCCGGAGGGTTAGCTTAGTGGTTCTGGCACCTACCTCGCAAGCGCAAGGTCCTGAGTTCGATCCCAGGTAACCACATATAATGCTGGGCATGGAGACACGCCCACCAACAATCAACAACACCGCATACCACAATGCCGGACGTGGTGGCTCACGCCTGTAATCCCAGCACTCAGGAGGCAGAGACAGGAGGATTGCTGAGTTCGCAGCGGCTTGCCTGGGCACCATAGTGAGCTCAGGGCCAGCCTGAACTACAAAGCAAGACCCTGTCTCAAAAAGAAAAAAAAAAAATGGTACCTATCTCTTCCTAAACTATTCTGGCAAACACTATCTTCTTTTGTAATGAATCAATGCTTCTACTGTGGTAAACCTATTAATTATATCCAGTTCTATATCTGGAATGTTGAACTCCTACACCTGTATTTATGATCTTTATATTTACCATTTTTATTTAAGTACACAAATGTTTCCCAGGTAAAAACTCACCTGTAACTGTTTATATGTTCAAAAGGTAGTCTAAACACTCAGGCTTGCATATTCACATCCAATGATAAGTGGATGAATAGTGTCCCCCACAGTCATGTCCACCTGCAATCTCAGAATGTTATCTTATTTGGAAATAGTCTTTGCACCTGAAACTACTTAAAATGAGGTCCTATCATATTATCCAATGACTATTGTCCTTGTAATAAGAAAAACGGATACAAGGAGATACAAAGAAGACAGAGGCAAAGATCAGACTCATAGATACAAGTCAGGAAACACAAGTAATACCTGCATTTGGCAACCACCAAAAGCTGAATGAGGCATGGAATGGTTTCTCCTGCATCACCTCAAAGGAAATCCAAATCTTGATTTTGGATTTCTTGCCTCCAGAACTAGAAGAATGAAAAATAAATTTCTGTTGGGTTAAGCCATGTAACTTGCAAAAATTTGCCACTACAGCCCTACAAAACCAATATGGAGCCCTTCGATGTCTTCCTTAAAGTTATCTCAAGACCTTTGTAGCTGATAACTTCTAACCCAATACAGTGATTTGAATATGGTTTATTTCTACTGAAAATTCTACTGAGGTTTAATTCCTCAGTACAATGCACAGTAGTGAGAGGCTGTGGGACCTTCACAAGTTCTATTCTCATGAAACAATCTAAGTAATTTCCATGAGGCAAGTTGTGTCTACACTGGATTATTATAAAATGAGTCAGGCATCTCCTGGACATATGAAAATCATTCGCTTCACCTTCCCTTTTTTACACCCTGACATTAGACAGCACCATATGAGGTAGCACACAGTCCTCAACAGAAGCCAAACAGGCACACTCTCTTGGACTTCTCCTCCAAAACTGTGAGCCAAAATAAACCTCTTATTATGAACCACTTGGTCTCAGTTATTCTGTTGTAGCAACAGAAAATGGACTGAGACATTTAACATGATCAAAGTACATAATTTGTAACTTGAGAATAATGTTAATAATAAAATGAAGGACTGTAAGCTCTCACTGAGTATTAAGAGTTAGTTTGCAAGGGTCAGAGATTTAGCTCAGTGGTTCTGGTACCTGCCTAGCAAGTGCAAAGTTCCTGGTTTGATGCCCAGTAACCACCAACAATACCATGCCCACCAGCAATCAGTACCACATACCACAATGCTGGGCACGGTGGCTCACTCCTATAATCCCAGAACTCAGGAGGAAGAAGCAGGAGGATAGCTGAGCTCAAAGCTTGCCTGGGCTACATTGTGATTACAGGTATTTAAAGGGCTTATCCACAAAACTGTACTTGCCAATATACTGTAAAGTCATTTGACATTCCATCTAGACTTTAAATTGATTGTTAAAAATAAAAACTTTAAGATGTAAATGAGTTCTAGAATGTATGACAGATTTTGTGCAATTGGAAATATTCAAAGGGAAAGTGGTAGGGAAAAGTAATGAGGGGAAAGAATAAATGTGATTTAAAAAGAAAAAGAAAGCACATGTATATAGGGGTGGGTGGCTGTAGGGTGGGTAGGGATATGGGTAAAATGAGAATTAACTCGTGTCATATACTGGTACAAATTTCCCATTGTCGAGTGATTGTAAGCTGTATATAAAATGTACCAATAACGAATTCAATTTTTAAAAAAAGAGAGAAAAATAAAGAAAAACTTTGTGCAGGGGTGGGGCATCAAACCCAGAGCCTTGGCATTCTGCCTCATCCTTAGCCCTTATTTTTTACTTTTTTAGATAAGGTCTTGTTAAATTGCTCAGACTTGGGCTCCAACTTGCAATACTCCTGCCTCAGCCTCCCAGAGTACTAATATTACTGCTTTGTCCCACCAATTCTGGCTCAAAAATATCTTTAAGAGTATTAGAAAAATATATGTTGAATGAATAAATAGAACAATGAATGACTTTATTATATTTTTTCTATGTCATTTCTGCTCACTAGCACCATTTGGAGTATAATTTAGTTTCCTCTATTGTTTTGCCTCTAGGGATAGAATCACCTCTGTGTGGTAATGCAGCTACACTAGCATTCCAATTACAGTCCTCAAATGTAAGAGTTGGCATTATGATTTTATTTAATGATACTGCAGGATTGTGAATGCTTCGCTGTGGAACCCGGCAGGGAGTATGAAACTTGACAGACACCTTGTAGTATGTCCAGTGAAGGTCCCCTTGCTTCAATAGAACATGTTGTTCCAGTTCATCAGTGTACCAAAACATACTCTCAGTTTATGAAATGGGTTAAGTACTCATTCTTAAGTTTTGAAGACAGTGAGTGGCTCAACAAATAGAAGATACAGGACGCAGGAAAGGTGGATGTGTGCCACCCACTTCTTCATTCTAAGGGCTTGTACTTCACTGAAGCCTTTGGATGGACCAATTTTAAGTGTGGGTGTGGAGGAATAGCTCATGTCCTAGGCTGTCCCAATATTTTTGTACCACTGAAAACAGGTTAAGATGAACAGGAACAAGCTTTAAAGGGGAGGAAAAGGAAAAGATGGCCAGAAACTGAACCATATAACTTTTGAGAAGTGGGAGGGAAAAGTGGCCATGGTTGGCAGATGGCTCCTGCCCAACACCTAACAGGGAAGGGAAGATGGAAAGATGTGAGCTTGAAGTGTTTGTCTTTTGTAGTAAAAATGAGCTGATTTTTTACTTCTTTTTCTCTCTAACACTGAGAACTCCCACAGGCCTAATGCCACATCCGCCTGGTTCTTCCAGCTGCCAGGTTCATGAATGCCAGGCATCTGAATGAGTCACATATATTTTCCTCATGGGAAGAAGGTCTGGTCTCAGATAATTATTAAATTAGAATAGAATGCTTTACTTAGAGCCATGGAAGTTCAGATACTGCAGTGTCCAAGGAATACAGTGATGGTGTAGATGGTACACCTTTTCTGGCAGCCAGAGAAAGCAGGAGGCTCCAACTCTTTCCTCCACATCAGAATCACATAACTGAAAACATGTTCTAGAACACAAAAGGATCCTAGCAGGACCCTTCATTGAAAAGATGACCTTCCTCAGCAGCAAAGAAAGCTGAGACAAACAACTCCATGACCTCTACCTGATATGGCTAGAAAACAAAAGGGAAGTAAACCCATGCAGTCACATGAAGGTAGATACTATACCTTTAAATATCTTTAGCTCACTGTTGGCCTCCAGTCAAGCTGGTGTTCCAGGCCCAGCACATTCCCAAGGAGCAAAGGCAAACCAACTCCCTCAAATACTGACCAGTCTCCTCTCACCAAAGACTATGGCACAAGAGAGGTCAAGAGCCTGAGACACCCTTTTCCTGCCACTCAGACTATACTGACAAATAAGAGATCCTTCGAGAAAGACCATACCTATAAAAGTGTAGCCTTGCTATATGGACCACATGAGAATAATCTCAAAATTATCAAATAAGCACAACACTCCAAATATAGAAATATTCTTTCAACAAAAGTTTTTTACAGAAAATAATATTCATTAAAAGTCATCCTATCATCCTTAAGTTAAAAGTTAGCTAAAATAAGTGCCGGGAGTGGTGGCTCACGCCTGTAATCCCAGCACTCAGGAGGCAGAGACAGGAGGATTGCAGAGTTCCAGGCTTGCCTGGGCTACATAGTGAGCTCAGGGCCAGCCTGAACTACAAAGCGAGACCCTCTCTCAAAAAAAAAAAAGTTAGCTAAAATAAACTGACCAGATAGCTATTATTAGGCTACATTCAGTTAAAAAAAAAAAAAACATAAAGGAAGAGATATTTTAAGGGACTATTTTAATCTCTCGTGCTATTTTTTTTACATTGTACTGTAATACATCTGTTTACTTTTTTGCAGCTACACCGGGCTGAATATTGCTGAAGAAGGAATTTACTCTCCTTTTGTCTTTACTAAGAGAGGCACCTTGCTATCAAACATTCTAGAGTTAAATGCTTTCCTGGGTAGAAAATAGACCAAGGCTCACAGACAATTTCATATTCTACACATCTTAATAGAAACACTGGAGAAGTCAGGGTGCAAGCCTTCAGAAACCATGATAAATGAAGAGTTCTTTGAATCAGGACTGCAGTGCACAACTGGACAGGTTACTTGCTGCACAAGATCAACCACCTCTCGGTACAAACTGGGGTAGAAAACCCAGTCCGTGTTCCACTCTCTGAGCGACCGACCGCACATCTCTATCTACCTGCCCACAGGAAGCAGTGCCTAGACCCCCCCCCCATTCCTACAAGAGCATTGTATACACTACCAATGGTCCTGATTTAAATAACAACTTCAAATTATCTCCAGAGCCATCAGGAAATACTACCCTACTAACCTGATTCCAACACAGAGGGAGTAGTAACAGTGAAGAGGGCCTAGTCTAGAATTGAAAACACCAAAGTTGGAGGTTATTTTTCTTTGGACTCTCAACATAATGGGCTTACAATAGAAACAATTTTTTTTAAATGTAAAAGAGCCACATAAGGGACCCTAAGTATTCATTCAACCTGATCCAAGAAAAATGAGTTACAGAATCAGAGATGCATAAAGTACTGGAAGAAATCTTACAGGTCACAGAATCCCTGCTAGGTGCAACTAAACATCTCGTCCTACAGTGTTTTGGTTTGCTCATAAAAAAGCAAAAAGATTAGAGGTTGGGTGATTTCTGTGGGATTATTAGCAAAAATGGATGTGAAGCCAATTGTTTTTCTTTTACTGCTCTTCAGTCTAATAATCTTTCTATCACACTTGTGCGGACTTGCCATCATGATTAATAGACACTGGTTCTGCACCCACTATGTGGAGAAGGTTGAGACACAAGACTTGTTTCCATCAAGGCCTTTACAAGGAAGTTGAGAAAACAGGAAATTATGGAAAGATAAGCAAAAATAAAAGGTGGCATAGGAAGACAAGTTAATGAGTCCACTTCTGGGGTGGGTACAGTGATGCTCAGGAGCAGCAAGCATAGGGCAGAGTGCCCTCCAGCCAGCTGACAATTCTGGAAGGACTGAGAATGTCCAGGTGAGGCTGCAAGCGGGATATGTATGTACCCAGTGGAATGCTACTCAGTCATAAAGGAAAATATATTTCAGTCCTTCGTAGGAAAATGGATCCACCTTGAGACCGTAATGCTAAGTGAAATAAATTTAACATAGAAGGTTAAATATTGCATGGTTTCTCTTACATGAGGAATCCAAAGTTTAAATAATAAAAGATAGATGACAGGAAATTGAGAGGTAGACCTTTTGGTGTTGAGAAGGGGAATCTAGAGATGGATGGAGAGGAAGAAAGGGGAGAGGACAAGAAAGTAAAAAGGGGTAAGACGCAGTATGTGTATGTGCCAACTCTCCACAATAAATGTACCTATTTTGTATCACAAACATGTACTTTTTTTTTGGCGGTACCAGGGATTTAACTGGAGTCCTCGTGCTTCCAACATAGGCGCGGTACCACTCAAGCTAAATCCCGGGCCCAAACATGTACTTTTTAAAAAATATTAAGTTTGTTGGTGCATTTTTTTATACATTATAATCACATTCATCATTGGGAATGTGTAACTATATATATTTTAGTTCTTGGGTTTTTTTTCCTATTTCCCTTCCCTCCCTCATACCCCTCCAATCCCTCCCTGTTTACAAAAGCTTTGTTCCCAGCAAACGTGTACTTTTTAAAAAGGAGAATGCAGGCAATGAACTTTCAGGGCCTCTTTGGATGAGGCAGAAGCCTCCAGACTAAAGATGGGCTGGGTAAAGCCTCACCACAGCGGGGCTCGGGACCTCAGAAGAACCAGGCCGAGGCTGCTGTGCCGTGAGAGGCGCGGCGGGTCACGGAAGTGAGCTCGAGGGCAAGGACGCTGGAGACTCGCTCAGGCCGCAGTCCGGGGCCGAACAACCAAAGGGCGGGAAGAACAGGAGGAGGAAGGGACCCGGCCGGAGCCCGGCTCCACAGAGGACTTCCGGGGCGGGGCTTCGCGGCAGGGGCGGGCCTGTCGAAGCACCGCCCACGCGGGGCTGCGTGACAATGGGAGGCCGAACGCGGGGGGCGGAGCTATCGCCGGCTCCCCGCTCCGCCCGGGATTTGAAAGATTAAAACCCCGGGTGGAGAGGGCGGCGGCGTTGGATGTGAGGCGGAAGCTGTGGGGGCCCCGGCTCGGCGCGCGGCCCGCACCATGAACTTCCCGGGCCGTGGGTCCCCGCGGAGCCCCGAGCGTAACGGCCGGGGCGGCGGCGCCTGGGAGCTGGGCGCGGACTCGGGGCCGGCGTTCGGTGGCGGCGGCGGCGGCGGCGGCTGCTGCTTCGAGCACCTGCCCGGCGGGGACCCGGGCGATGGCAGCGTGTCTCTGGCGCTATTGCGCGGGGACCCGGGGATGCACTTGGCGCCGGGCGCCGACGACCTCCCGCACCTGGCGCTGGACCCCTCGCTCAGCGACGAGAACTACTTCAGCTCGGCCGAGTCGGGCTCGTCGCTGCGTTACTACAGCGAGGGCGAGAGCGGCGGCGGCGGCGGCGGCAGCAGTTCGTCGTCCCTGCACCCGCCGCAGTCCCCCGCGCTGCTGCCCACGAGTTCGGGAGGCGGCGGCGCGGTGGGCGCAGGCCCCGGGGAGAGGAAGCGCGCCCGGCCCGGAGGCCCGGCCGCCCGGCACCGCTACGAAGTAGTGGCGGAGTTGGGCCCCGAGGAGGTGCGCTGGTTCTACCGGGAGGACAAGAAGACCTGGAAGCCCTTCATCGGCTACGACTCGCTGCGCATCGAGCTCGCTTTCCGGACGCTGCCGCAGGCCCCCGGCGCCCAGGCGCGCCAAGGCGACCGTGCGTGCGGCCCGGCTGCCTCCGAGAGCTTGGCCTCGGGCGCCGGCGAGGACTACGACGGGGACAGCGCCTGCGGTTTCTGCCCTCGCGCGGCGGGGCGCGAGCCCGAGACCGAGACCGAGGGGCTGGTGCACGTCGAGCCGGTGTGCGTGCGCGGCGGCCTCTACGAGGTGGATGTGACCCAGGGGGAGTGCTACCCGGTGTACTGGAACCGTAAGTGGCTGGCCGGCTCGGGCGGGTGCGGGCGCGCGAGGCCTGGAGCGGTCGGCGAGGGCTGCGGAAGGTGCAGGGCGCGCGGGCAGGTGGGGGAAGAAGCAGCACGCCGAGCTGCCGGCGGCTGGAGGAGAGGATGCCGCCGGGTGGAGCCTCCGGGTGGGCCGAGCGTGGCTGCCATCCCTGGAGGTGATCCAGGAACGGGTCCCTAATCCGAGAGGGAACTGATTCGGTCTCCCGTGGCCCGAACCGCCTTAAGTAGCAGCACGATGTCCTCTGAGGAGAGTAGGTTTGAGGGGATCCGCAGGAGAATCAACAGTCAGCTCTGGACTCAGGAAAGGAGAATTAATCCCTGGCGGGAAGAGAAGGGCGATGTGCTGTTCCCTCTGGGTGTGCCCTGGAGGGGGAAAGCGCTGCGGGAAGCAGTTCTGTCAGGTGGGAGCACGCGATTTGAGAATACTCGTTTTTTCTCGTAGGTCCTTTTTTATATATGTGTTTTTCTTTTTAACGCTTCATCTCGGGAAATTACAGGCCCTGTGGCTCATCTATAAATCGGGGATGTTGGAAATGAGAAATTGTCCCTGCAGGGCGTGGAGCAGTGCTTAGCACGTACCTGTGGTGTGTGAGTAGTGTTCTTAGACGACAGCAGTCTGGGGTCAGGAGGAAGATGGTCTCAGGCATCTGACCGCGCATGCAGCAGTATTGCATATGTGATATAGACTGGATATTCAATATTAGTAGAACCCATTGGTCACCATTAGTGTCCCAGTTCACATGCCTTTCTTGACTGTTACTACCTTCGGGTCTTCCACACATCATATGGCCTTCTGCTGCGTATTAATAAATGTACTGATGGGCTTAGCTTCCTTTGGATATTTTCAGTGGCTCCTGGGCACAGTCCATCACCTTTATCTTTGTACTCTGATAAGGCCGAATATAATGGGTATTTTATAACCGGGTATTGAATAGTGTCAGTGATTATGATATTAAAATATTCATTTGGTAAGCATGCGTTACTAATAGCATCTGCCAAATTGTCACATGAAATAGCAAGAAATTTATAGCACTTGAAGATGACACAAAGGGTATTTGTTAAGGTCAGATTCATATGGAATCGGTTACATTACTCATTGCTTTTGGCTGTAAACTTATTAAGGACAGGATATGCTTGTGTTCATTCAGTTCTTTCATATTTACTAAATGATGTATACATTAACACATTAAGTCTTTATTGTTCAGTAGCTCCCCATTTTCTTTAAGTGACCTAAACAGCACTATAGTTTTGGGTTGTTTGTTTGTTTTGCCTGAATATAGAAGCACAAGGACTTTGAGGAGCCAGAAAGTAGGATGAAAATCCAGGGCTTCCTTGGAGAGAGGACTGGAAATCAGGACTGATGAATCCCCACCCTTAGATTGAACTTAAGTATAGTCACCTAAAGTACTATGTGCTCTTCTGGTTTGTGATAAAATTTTTGATATCTGCATGGTGCTTTCATTGTTTACAAGTGACTTTTGAAATTCAATATCATAGTGTCATAACAAATAAATAGTTTCGTGAAATGGACCCAGTGAAATTAATGATCTTGTTCAAGGTCACTTGATTAGACAGTGATAAAGCAGTTCAGTTCATTGGAGAGACTACAGTGCAGTGTCCAAAAGGCTTCTGGCCCTTTGGAGGGCGAGAACATTAGGAAAATGCTCACAAGCTTAAGACTGAGTCCGGAAAGGTGAGTTTAATCAGGCAGAGAAGGAAAGAAAGAGAAAGGCATTTCACCTAGATGGGATGGCATATGCAAGGACACGAAAGCAGGAAAAGCCTGCGTGGCATTTTGAGGAAACAAGAGCTGCACCTGCAGAGGCCAAGAGGACTAGTGGGTTTAGGGTTTGACCACCACTGGGTGCAAGTGTGAGGGCTGAGTGCCAGCCTGGGACAAGAGCACCCGGATGGCACATGTGAGAGAACACTGCACGGGTTGGATGTGTGGTGCGGGGCAGTTTGGACTCTGTCCTTTCTTTGAGTGACAGTGAACCAGTGAAGGTTCTCTATGTGCTTATGCAAAGGTTGGACTGGAGAATGAGACACCTAGTGTCACCAGAATACTGGTATTATGAATCGGTCAAGAAACGATGACAGGAGGCAGAGGAAGAGGATTGCTGAGTTTCAAGGCTTTCCTGGTCTACATAGTGAGCTCAGAGCCAGCCTGAACTACAAACCAAGACCCTGTCTCAAAAAAAAAAAAAAAGAAATGGTGACAGACTACAAACATTAAGCACAGTCCATCCGGAGTAAGGCTTCTCCATTCTTCTTTCCTAAGACCAAGAGTACTGTATAAATTACTCTGTTAATATAACAGCTCCATCTTAGCATTGTCTTTATACAGTTCTGTTGGTGTCCGGGGACAGCATTCAATCTCCAATGAAAACAAGAGTTCTCTGTGATATTTTTTTTATGTTCCATTTCTTCCAAAATCCTATGTAATGTTTTAATTGGTTCTTAAGACCTCTGTGGATTACATAAGTTTCTACTCCTTCCTGGGAAAGTTCAGTTTCCAGTATGGTGTCTTCATTCTTTTTTTCAGATGGTGGAATTCTAGAAGATTGCAGCTTTTGACCCTTTTTCCTTTCCTCTTTAATCTTTTTGCAAACTTTCCAAATAATAGTATTCAAATGTTTAAAAACAAAGTCCAGCAAGTGGCTTCATTAAATGGTGATAGGAGTCCATTGGTTGCGTAGATTTTTGAGGCTTAATTCAGTCCACTGCATCAGGTTATCAAGGTTACAAGCCAGCTCTCCCTTATCTGAAAAAGTACTACTTCATGTTTCTTTTTGAGCTTTACTCACAGATAAAACTTAAACTGCTGTACATACATGAGTCAAAGGAATAAAACCATCTTATATAGATACAGTTCAGTATTATATATTGACATAATAAATTGTAGACATTTATTTTTGTTTTATCATGTTTAGGTATTCTCTGGCGGTGTGTGGGCATTTCAGATAACAATTGATCATTGCTGAGTAATGGTGAAGCAAACTGCCTTGTGCCCCATGTTCCTCCAGAGCTGCTTGGTTTGACTTCATGGGCATGTTCTGAGGGTTATTATGTGTAACATGTTTAGAACAATCCTGACTGCGTGGTACTCAGTGTTAACTACGGTAGATTAAAAATAAAACTATGACATTATTCTTAGATGATCCCACAAAGGTTTAGAAGATAACCAGTGGAGTGCCCATAGTTTGTTGTTATTAGCCTGTAAGGTGAAAGAATTTGGAGAGAAAGTACAAACAAAGTGACCAAAGCATTTAGTAATAGCTGATGGGAGGATATATGGAACATCATAAAGTTCATAAGGTTAGAAGTCTCATAGCAATTTTGATGGCCTTGGTGTATGCAGTATGTACTAAATAGTATACAATTTTTGTTCACTGGTCAACTTAATACAATTTTTATTGGCTGGATATTTACTATTAACGAATGTCTCCTTTTCCCCTTTCTCATAAGGCCTGCATACAGTTATAATTTTAAATCATTTTCAGTTTCAAATACTTTAGAAATTAACCACCTGTCTTTGTGATATAATAAAATCAAGGGAAAATTATTCCCAACAAAATAAAATAGAAAATCTAGTACTTTTTCGTCAAGTATCTGGTGTTTATTAAATTTGCATAAATGTAATCATGTTATTTATTCGAGCATGAACAATAGCTAGGGATATAGTTCAGTGCCAGAGCACTTGCTTGACTAGCACATGTGGATGTAATGGATATATCAATGGATATAATATCAATGGATATATCAATCCCCAGTAGTGCCAAAAAACAAAACAAAACAAGGTTTAAAAAACCAGATCAACAACAGTAAATAACCATCTGTTATGTGATATAGGCCTTTAGGAGAGAATAGTCCAAGGGCATAAAAGATACTTTCTCTTGATGCGTTTCTATCTCTGGTTAAGCAGAATTCTTGGAGTCCAGACCAGGTTTTAACATGCTTGACTCTAAAAACTGTTACTGGAAACTTTTTTCTCTCTCACCTGCACTAACCCTCAGTAGCCCTGGCTGCATTGAAATACATTGGAATTCCGAGTGCTCGCTTTATATAGAACCTGGCAGAAGTCTTCTGAGAACCCACCACGACCGAACAGGCAGTGTTCAGAGCCCACTAAATCAGCACAAGGATGTGAATGGCCAGTGATGTATGCAGAGCAGAGCCCTTGGCCCTGGCCTACCAGACCGAGGCATCTGAGGCTTCTTTAGCTCTTTGCCATCTGCTATAAGTTTAGAAATTGGTCTGGCATCATCTGTTGACCCACCTTGTTTATATCTGGCTTGAATATAATAATACCTGTTGTTCATATTCTTTATATAAATGTTTAGAGGACTTAATGTGCCCCTTTTTTCTGTCAACACCACTTTTTCTTTCCTCCTGTTCTGTTTTGTCATAAAGGAAACTTACTGTACTGTTCCATTTTCTCAGTTTTATTTCCGGGTCTTTTATTTCCACATCAGTTCCTGTGGTTTGCGTTTGAAACCTTTGATGTCTGGAACCCTATAGCCAGTCCTTTTTCACAGAGAACAAGAAAAGCCAGGATGTGCCAGTCCAGGCCTCCTCTGAGGATGATGGATGCTAAGGGGGTGGAGGAAGGGAGAGAACTGGGAGGGAAAAGGAAAATGGTGAATCTGCTCACAGGAAGCCTAAGGTGAGTATTATTGGCAGGAGATGAGGAGGTAGTTTTAGAATTTCTTATAGTTGGGGGATCTCTTGTCAGACCTTTATCTTTTCATGAGTAGGATGGAATTTAAACTATGTATATGCAATCTAAAAAGCTGCTAACATTAATAAAAGCTATAGATACAGACAGTCCCATCTCTCTCTCTCTCTCTCTCTCTCTCTTTGTCATAGTACATTCCAAAAGGTCATTGAAAGATAGAATACAGGAAGAACATTTTCTAAAGTTATGTTTATGGTACAGTTCTATTCTTTTGATTTTATATCTATAAAGGGATGAATGGCATAATATATTTGTTTTGTTTTGTTTTTGTGGTACCAGGGACCAAACTCTGGCCCTTGTGCATCCACGGTTGGCACGGTACCACTTGAGGTAAATCCCCAGCCCTAGTATACATATTTTTGATACCCCTGACCAAGGAATGGTTGAAATTTAAGATGCCCTAAAGCCGACTACTAATACATTCTTATTTAAAAACAACACAAGATACAGTCTACTCTTCACCTTTCACTAGAAGAAAATGAGCGCTAATATAGTTTGCCAAAAAACTATAAACATCCAGAAAAGAAAAACTTTCATAAATATTGTAATACTAAATTTAATAAGACATCATAAGACTAATACAAGTTACCTTTGGCCTCTCTAATTACAAGAGGCGCTCAAAGTGGTATCGTTAGCTTCCAGACTTTTATTAGTATGGTGGAGTGCCGCTGGGGTAACCTTAGTCATGGAGAGTGCTGCACATGCATTTTCAGTTTCTTCGCTAAGGGCAGGCACTGTGGTGGGTTTTCTGTGACAAGTGACATCCTCTAGGGTCTCCCATATGAGGGTAGTGCCGTCTGTTTTCCTCAGGTCTGTATACAGTTTTCTTTTCCTGTAGTCTGTATACAGTTTTTTGGCAATCCCTGTATTTTATGATTACTTCCTAGATGTAGCTGCTATTTATTGTGTAAGCCATTTACTCTTTAACCTGTTGCATGATTTTGTTTAAACTACATTCTGTTATGCTATTCTACTTTATCTTGTTAGAGACATATGTAATGCCATCTCATTCTAAATGCCCCAACCTGGAGTGCAGATTATGACTTATTTCACGTTCTGATTGTCTGGCAGAATTTTTCACAGAAAGACCTACAACCTATCAGAGAACAAGGCATGCCACATGTAAATCTGTGTTTAAATCCTTTTACATATCATAACTTGGTCATTTTTCTCTGTCACCTGCTTACTTTTCAATTCTAGCTGACTTTTCGGAAGGGCAGCATTGGATAGTGGTTAAAAATGTGAGGGACCACTGGATGCAGACTATTTAGACTCAGATCCCATCTGTACTATGTAGTATCTGTGTGACCACAGGCAACTTAAATTCTCTGTCTTAAGTTTCTTCTGAAAAAATGTGGACAATAGTACCTGCCTCTTAAATGACTTAAAACACAGATTTTCAAACATCACAATCAATAGTGCATTCTATATAACTACTTAGATTTCTGCCATTTCTATTCCCTCACATTTACACCCTACTTGATATTCTTGGATCTCTTGTTTCAATTTGTAGTGTTTCCTGATGTCCCATTTTCTTAGCCTGCTGTCTTGGTAAAAACTTCTCAAATAGCCAGAACTCAAGGGCCCCGTTATATTGTCTGGCTTTGTAATTCTTGTCTAGTCTCTCAGGCTACACTGTAGTCTTCCTGCTTGGCCCAGTTATTCCCTCACACATCTACTGCTTGTGGAAAGAAGAATGCATTTCCACAGAAGCATGCTAAAATTCCTAAGCATCTTTTTTGGTATGTTGATTTTTGTCACCAGATGTGGGAGGTACAGACTTAACTCCTAAAGCTCTTTAGATCATCTCTGCTACTTACCAGGATTTTTGAGACAATAGAGAACTTTATAGTTTTCTAAAAGACTGCTCAGTTTTCATTTGAGGCAGAGCCAGTAGTGTCCTTGGTTTTCTGCCATGTTGGCAAGGAAATAATAGCTCACAACAAAGTCTCATAGTGCAGGAGACCTCAGCCTGCAAACCGTCCCTCTTTACTGACCTGCAATTGAACCAACAGTTATAGGAATGGCAGCTATGCTCTGGCATCTTCTAGATGACCTAATTTAACTTCAGTCTCTCCTTACTCCAGGGTTTTGAGGAAGTCTTCTCCTCCCCAGCTTTGCTAATAAAAGCTGTATGGGCTTTGCTTGAATCTTTGTTTTATTGTAGTTCCCTGACTTTGAACAAGTGATAATCTTTTATGGTCTAGTTTCCTCTTTGTAAATGAGGATCATTCCTGACTTACAGAGGTATTATCAAGAAAAATGATACAAGGGCCAGAGGGTTAGTTCAGTGGTTCCGGCGCCTGCCTCGCAAGCGCAAGGTCCTGAGTTCGATCCCCGGTAACCACATACAATGCTGGGTGTGGAGACTCACACCCACTAGCAATCAATACCACATACCACAGTGCCAGGCATGGTAGCTCACGCCTGTAATCCCAGCACTCGGGAGGCAGAGACAGGAGGATTGCTGAGTTGAGGCTTGCCTGGGCTACATAGTGAGCTGAGGGCCAGCCTGAATTACAAAGCAAGACCCTGTCAAAAAAAAAAAAAAAAGAAAGAAAGAAAGAAAAGAAAGAAAGAGAAAGAAAGAAGAAAGAAAGAAAGAAAACGATACAGTATTACTGTTAAGATTTAGTTGAAATATATACATGTATATAGAGTAGGTGGCACAGCACCTCATTGGGTGTTTTGTATGTAAGCCCTGCTAGTATAGTTTTCTAGAATTAGAAACCTCATCTTCTAGAAATTAAAAATGATGTGATAGGCCTGTTTTACTTGTGAATAAGAAAAGTGGAAAATTGTGTCTCTACTACAGTTACTTCAGCCTAAAATTAATGACTGTATACATGTTTACATATATACATACTGTATATTTCCATGTACTCATAACTTGCTCAGACACTTGATAGTTCTGAAAAGCACAATGAAATGTCACACTTTAGACCCTTTAGTCCTCATATAGTCCCTGAGACTGAACCATGTGCCAATAAGGACATTGGAAAACATATGAGTTTATGAATTGACCAATTGTATTCCTTTGTCACTATTAGTTTGTAGATTTCATTGACCCTAATAGTTGAAAGTGCAGACTATAGATAAGAGATTGCATATTCTTGGATCCCATCCCTACAGATTTGATTTAAGAAATTTAAGATGAGCCTGAGAATCTTCTCTTTCTAACAGGTCCCAAGAAATTCTGATTGTATGGGGCAGGGATTTAGCTCAGTGGTTCTGGCATCTGTCTGGCAAGACACCTGGTTTGATCCATCCCCAGTACCACATACCACAATGCCAGGTGTGGTGGGTTCATGCCTGTAATTGCAGCACTCGGGATGCAGAGGTAGGAGG
>PVIC010021414.1:0-28863 GCA_004025085.1 Thryonomys swinderianus
GAGCAAGTTTTCTTGGGAATTTATACAGGTTTTATTTATCCTGTGTTAATGTTACTTCCTTGGAAAGATTAAAAAACAATGAACTTTACTTTTTATAATTAGAAAAAATTAAATTTATAGGATTCACTGGTGTACCTTTCTTTTTCCAAAGAGTTAGATGGCTTCTATTTTTCATGATTCTTGAAATTAGCAAGAAAAGATGGAATAAAGGAAAGAGAGAAAGAAGGACAAAAAGGAGGGAAGTAGAAAATCTTCACCCTATATAAAGAATTGAAGCTGAGTATGGTGCTGTATACCTGTAGTCCTAGCTAACTGGAAAGATGAGGTAGGAAGGTTACAAGCTTGGTGAGACCCTTTCCAAAAAAACAAAACAAAAGTGATTTAAGAATTAGCTCAGTCTCCCAACCCTGCATTCATTTCCCAGCACCATCCCCCCAAAAAGCATTTCTTAACTCATCAACAATTATTGTTAATACCTTCTTAATTCTATTTAAAATGGACTCATTGCCACTGCTAATGCTAGGATTAATATTATTATTATTTTGCATGTATTATCTACTGTTGACCTCTATATTTAAAATTTACCAAAAGGAACCTGGGATTTAGTTCAGTGGTTCTGATCCTGCTACCACACATTACAATGCCAGATGTGTTGGCTCATACCTGTAATCCCTGCACTTGAGTGGCAGAGGCAGGAGGATTGCAAAATCCAGTTCGTGGCTTGTTTGGGTTACATAGTAAATTCAAGGCCAACTATTACCAAAATTATGAAGGAAATATCCTCTGTATTTCTCTATTTTTATTATTTTAAAAGGGTTCATGCTTTATGTTCTACCTAATAGGTTAGTTCTGTAGAATAGTCCTAAGAAGAGGTAAGAATCAGAAAGCTTAGATGAGAGGTTTGCATTTATACCAACAAGAACATAGATGTAAATTTGAAACCAAATTAATAACAATGAAAATATGTTTTATTGAAATATTTTTTATAATACTGAATATAGAAAATTATACATGTCCGTATGAGCCCGATAAGGTATTGTCCACTAGTAGCAAAACTTCCTTGTCACTAAGAAAATAAAATAGAAATATCAGGATGGCTGGTTGAGAAATCAGGTATGAAAACTCAAGTCCATGCATAATCCAAAGAAGTCTTGAGTTATTTTTGTTCCAAAACATCTATTCTTCTAAACAATGAAGAGTAGATTTAATATTTCGTCTTAGTAACATATTGCAAAATTTTTCTCTTTACTCAGTTGCTCAACAAGTCTTTATTAAGATGTTCAATTAGTTATGTACTACATTAGATATAAAAATTTTGCACGATCCAGTGGGAATAATTATGCAGTGGGCATAAGGTAACTTCATACGGGATTCATTAGAAATATGAAGTAGCAGGGCCAGAGATTTAGCTCCGTGGTTCCGGCGCCTGCCTCGCAAGCGCAAGGTCCTGAGTTCGGTCCCCAGTGACCACATACAATGCTGGGCCTGGAGACTCACGCCCAAGAGCCATCAACACCACATACCACAGTGCCAGGTGTGGTGGCTCACGCCCATAATCCCAGCACTCGGGAGGCAGAGGCAGGAGGATTGCTGAATTTGAGGCTTGCCTGGGCTACATAGTGAGCTCAGGGCCAGCCTGAACTATAAAGCGAGACCCCGTCTCAAAAAAAGTTTAATGTGGGTTTCCACCAAACACCCTTTCATGAATATTTAATTTCTTAGGACTTTGAAGCTGTTTTCTAATCAAAATACAGTCCAGAATTCTGAAAAGGTGGCAAAGCACAGAGTTTTTGTAGGATTATGGAGGTGTCCTCAGTTTGCAGTAAGCTGGTGTGAACAGTGCCCCCGGGAGGAACTCCTGTGCCGTTGGACAGTCTCAGCCATGGGCACTGCTGTCGGGGTGGGGGGGTCGGGGGGGTGCTGAGGCGCACAGCCATGCGCGTCTGCACTGGTGTCAAAGGTCTGTGGACTCACTTTATCATACTTACGAACAAATCCAATTTACAAAGGTTTTCCTGGAACGTCCTTCGAGGACTTCCTCTACAAAGTACAAAAATCTAAAATGTATAATTTGGTAAAGTATAAACTCACCTTAATGGTGGTGAACATGTCAATTTCCCTCAAAGCTGCCCAATGCTCTGGTTTTCTGTCCCTTTTTCCATCCCGTCTCCTCAGCAAGCTTTGTCTGCTTTGTAGATTAGTTTGCATTTTCTGAAATTCAAATGTGTGAAAACAAACTTCAGGATTCATTTGTGTTTGGCTTCCTTCACTCAGAATGATTAAATGTTCCCCCTGTTACTCTGTGTTTCATTATTTGTATGGTAGAACATTGGTACATTCTATGAATATTCCAGGATGTGTTTATCCATTCATCTGCTGCTGATGGATTTTCAGGCTGTTTCATGTTCTTGGTTCTTAAAAGTAGATTATTACCCTCTGGGCGTGATCAGGAAGAGATCTCTGCACAGGCTCATGTCTTTGTAAAAATGAACTCTATTGGTACATGTTAAATATACATGATGATCACGTTCATTGTTGAGAATTTGTGCCTGCACATGATATAACTTAGTTCTTGCCCCCCCCCATTCCTCTGCCCTCTCTCCCTCTAGGAACATGGAATCTAGCTCAGGTTTTAGGTGTATGTTTAAGTTTTTGCAAAACTGTTGAATTGCTTTCTAAAATAGTAATACCATTTAAAATTTCCTCCAGCAGTGTGTAAGACTCCCATTCCATTTAAGTCTTTGCTGGTATTTCCACAATATTTTACAGTGTTTCTCAGTATATGGGCTTTATCAAATTTATCTGTAAATATTATATACTTCCATACCGTGTGAGTGTGTGTGTGTGTGTGTGTGTGTGTGTGTGGTTTGGACCACATGGGAGTTGAACTGAGGACCTTGTGCTTGCTAGGCATGCAGCATCTCTGAGCGACATCCCCAGCCCCATGTTATGTATTTTTGATGTTCTTTCAAATGCCATTCTTTAAAAATTCGGATTACCTATTGTAGTGTATGGAAATAAAGTTGTGTTTGTTTTTGATCTTAGGTCCTGAAATCCAGGCAAGTTTGCCTCTTGGTATCAGTAACTTTTTTTTTTTTTGTATGTGTATTCGTCGGCTCTTCTACATAGATGATTACGGTATCTGGAGATACATCTGTTTTATTCGTTCCTTTTCAGTCTTGGTGCCGTTCACTTTGTTTTCTTGTCTTGCAATGTTAAGAAGTGGGCAAGAGTGATGAGCCTTCTTCTTCTTCTTTCTCCTTCTCCTTGTCCTCCTCCTCCTCCCTCCTCCTCCTCCTCCTTCTCCCTCCTCCTCCTCCTCCTTCTCTCTTCTTCTTTCAGGCGAAACCTTCAATCTGGAAGCAGTCAGTACATTAGCTGCATTTCTGTAGCTATAGTTTATCAGGCTGGCATCTTACTGAATCCTTCTGGTAGATGAATATGTTATGTAGCGATGCTCTTATTCTTACTTTTAAGCTCGTATATGTAATTTTAGGGTGGATTTGAGAGGATTAACATGAGTGAACGTTTGAAGGCAAATAGACTTTGAGTATTTTGCCCAGTGACCTGTGAATTACATGATTTCGTGCAGCCTGGTGAAAATAGCGACTGCTGTCGCCCTTGTGGAGCCTCAGACCCGGTGCCCAGAAATCGCTCGTTCACCGTCCTGTCTGCGAGCAGCGCGCTCACGTTCTGGCAGCGTCAGCCCTCAGCCGAGACCCCGCGGGCCCCAGAGTTGGCTCTGTGCACAGCTGCCCTGTCTTGGGGTCTCTGCTCCGGACCTGCCTCCTGCCTCACCATGTTCCCATCTCAGTCTCTTCGGAGAAAGACAGAGAGAGAGACAGACAGACAGACAGACGGACTCTCTTTAGTTCCCACTCTCTATACTGCAGCCAGGAAACTCTTTCTAGACTGAGGTGGAACAATTTTGCGATGCTTGTCTTCTTCACTGTCTCTCAAAGATGCCTGATGTTCAGAATCTGGAAAACTTGTTTCTATTTTTTTCTAGTTTTAAAAAATCGTTTTAGGGAGGGATATAAATCTCGTCCCTGTTTTTCCATTTTGGCTGGAAGCAGAAGAAAATGTACTGTTGTTCCTCTGCGTTTCTCAAGGGCATGACAGATTCACCTTCCATCAAGGAAGGGTAGACTTTAGAATTCTGGGCCAGCGAGGGTTTGCCAGGTACTCACACGGGGACTTCAACGTTTTTGTTTCATTTCACATTCATTCCTGGCTATTTCTTTTCTTTCTTTCCTTCTTGGTGCCTCTCCATGTATGTAAACACGTGGACAGATCACATGTGTGACAGAGAAATAGAGACTCTGCATAGGACCGAAAGGATACAATGAAGTGAGCTGGTATTGGAAAAAGTGGACTTTATTTCACCATGACTTTTCCCTAATTGTTCCTTTCCATTTGTATTTCTCAGGAAACTCGCGATGAACGAACTGCAATTGTACCCAACCTCGAAACTCTGGTAAAAGTGTCCACTTTTGATTAATGGCTCTATCATCCTGTGCCAGCCAGGAGTCTGCACACATTAATTTCTGCAGGAACAGCTGGTTCTGGAATACAGGTGCAGACTGCTCCTGCCACAGGAACTGCCTGTGATATATTAATAAGAGAATGATGGCTTAACTTCCTCAGATACTATCAAAAAGTCAACACTTTCAGGATTGAGAAAGGATAAATATATCATAATTTTATTATTGTTCAGTATATTGTTTTACTTTGTAATTCTCATCCTTTGGAACATAAGATTATTTGGCTATGAGAGGGAAAAGAGAGGTAAAAGTGGCTTTAGTGAAACTAGACATGGCTTATAAAGAAATTAGCAACCCATGTAAATTAGATAAGCCTAGGAGTAAAAATATTCCTCTGTGTAGAAGGCGAGTAACTTCTAACATGATAGAAAAAGCCAGCTTGTGTTACCCATCGCGGGTCTTGCTCTGCTCCTTTTCTGACTTGGGCAATCATGCCATCTTTGATTATTTATATCTCTACTCCATCCTCGTTTGCTTAGTTGGCTTATCTTTGATAGCCCAACATGGAATGAAAACAGAACCGTGTATTTAAAAATATATAGTCTGTGGAAGACAAAGAGTGAATTGGGAATAACTGTTAGGTACAACTTTTATGTTTATTATGCGGATATTGTTTTGAAGATCGTTAACACTTGCCAGAAAATTTAAAGTTGGGAGCTCTGTGCCGGGCAGTGTGCATGTGGGGGAACAGAAGCAGGGAAGTTTCATGGTCTAGATGGTGGTTATTATCTAACTTTTTTTTTTTTTTTTTTGAGACATGGTCTCGCTTTGTAGTTCAGGCTGGCCCTGCGCTCACTATGGAGCCCAGGCAAGGCTCGAACTCAGCAATCCTCCTGCCTCTGCCTCCCGAGTGCTGGGATTACATGCATGAGTCACCACGCCCAGCATTGTATTTGGTTACTGTGATCGAATTCAGGGCCTTGCGCTTGGGAGGCAGGCACTGGAACTACTGAGCTAAAGCTCTGGCCCTATTATCTAACTTTTTAAACCCCTGTGATACTTATCTTAGATTTGTTAACTTTTCTAATGTCCAAGGTTTTTTGAGGAATAGTGGGGGAAGAAGTGTATTGTGCTTGTTCAATAGTTTTCGCCTGCAAGTACTAGTTGACTTCTCTGCACTGTGTGGTTTCTTTTGTTAAGTATCGCTGACTTGTGTTAACATCTGGGCCTGTATTTTTCAGATAATTATTATCAGTACAATTTGGCCAGTGGAGTAATCATCAAAATATCCTTATGCTTCCTCATAATGAAGTGTGATTTTCAAAATAGTAAAGTTCCTTGATCTCAGGTCTGTTCCGGAAGTCTACAGGAAGCGGTAATGCATACCTCAGAAGATTGGATATGTAAAACCGGAAGTCTGTGTTCAGGTTGTGCTCTGTCATTTTCCAGGTGACCAGGATCTTTTCCAAGTGATGTAATGTGCAGGGGTCCAGCCACATTACTGCTTTGCACTTTGGGGAAAAAGTCAAATATTGCTTCTATTTCTGACTGTAAAAAAATTGCTTTCTCTAAGTTTCAGAGTTATGGCAAATTAGGTAATATGTGTGTGAAGAGAACCTCGTGGACAGCTAATTGTGTTATGAAGTTTCCTTTTCTTACTGCACTGCATGCTGCAGAGCTTATTTTTGTAACTTCTCCCTCCAAGATCCAATTTGTACACATAGTGTGTGGAGCCTGGAAATGTGTCTCCTTAAGATAGTTTATGGTTTTCGGTAGTAGGGAAGTAAAATGACCTTACACACATTGGCTGCTGAGATGGCAGCAGGGATTAGAGCAGATGTAACTCTTCAGAGAGAAAGGGTTTTCCCCTACTCCTTACTTAGAAATAGAGCTTTCCTGCTACTCTAAACCTTTCTCATCATAGGAGTAACCATAGTTAACTGGTACATCAGATCCAGCATGTGGGGAGCGAACTGGCCAGCAGGCTTGTGCTGGTCAGCAGCACATAAGCAAATTTATCTTTCTGTTGCAATTTCTCCGATTCTGCTAACTTTGCTAACTCATGGTACCTGCCTGCTTCCACCTGGAGACCCCTGCTGGCTGAGACAGAACTTTTTAAATTCGGCTGGTGAAGATGAGAAAGTGTATCAACCCTTTGTTGCTGCAGTGAACTTGCCGTTAGCGAACTTTGCTTCCTACGTCCTTGACTTGTTTCTTACGCTGCATGTTCTGTGTTCTGGTGGCAGAGAGCATGAAGAGAGGGTCGAGCAGCCTGCAGCGGAATGTTCAAGTGGCGCTGGACATTGAAAACATCGATGGGACAGTTTGTCCTCTTGGCAGATAGGCAGGCAGCTGGGTGCCAAATACAGTTCTAGTCTCATGCCAGGTAGTTGAGAGACAGATGTTGGTGACATACACTGCCTGTTGGCTGTTTGCTTAACTTTTTAACTAACTACTACTTTGAAACCAAAATGGTTCGTCCCAATGTCATGAGTAACATTCTTAAACATAACAAGTTCTGTGAGAGATTTGACACACTTTATCTACTTGAAATTTACGGCTTCCTTGCGTCATAGATGTGAAAGAGAAACCAGTTCTAATTTAAAGGTCTTTTAAGTCGAATAATATAATTTAACCTCACTGGAATATGAAGTCTCTTGTAAGTGTGAAGAGATTTTAGTAAATTTCAGCAACACTAGCTAGCGGTGAAGGAGCCTTTGCTTCTACACAGAATTTCGTTCCAGGCTTTGACTTTCATCACTTGCTTAAGTAAATTATTAGTCAGTGGATTACATGAACAAAAAGATACATTGTAATTTAACTTTTTCTGCCTTTAAATGCATGTTTGTAAGCATATCAGCCCCATTTCCCAAATGGTCAGTAAACTACTCACAATAAAATTATTTTATTTCTCTAAACCACATTGTAAAGACAAAACAAAGGCAGAATAAAAACATCCCATCTCATTTGTCAGTAGAAGGAAAAAAAACCTTGGAAATCATGTCTCAGTTTCTGAGGGGTTAGTGCCTCCAAGGGCCTTGGGAGAGGAAGTCAGAGTGCGGAACGGAAGGCGACAGAGTGACGACAGGAACTAGTCGAGCCCAACCCTGGGCCTGAAGCAGGGCGCGTCAGGGGCGGCTGGAGACAACCCCTCTCTCCGTGTTCACGCCCAAATAGTGCACAGCGAAATGTAAGGCTCGGATTTGCCTGTCGGGATTGAAATTCCCACTCGGGTGCTCAAGACGATTTCCTGTCACTTTGGCTGAATTTAACATATTCACGCCTTAGATTTTTTTCAACTGTAAAACAGAAATATTGAAAGGATTAGTTAGTGAAAGAAAGAGCTTGGTGCCTGTCACAGACGAAGATCCTTAGGAACATCCCAGTTACAACTCCTAGATCCATGAAGGAGCTAATTCTTAACTGCAGTCGGAACCCAGAGACTATTTCTAGAAAATAGAATACACCTACCAAAAGTTAAAACACCAAACCAAGAGTAATGGTAAGAGTACTTTGTTTCCTTTAAAATCAAGGCAGGTAAGAGAAAGAGCAGAAGAAAATTAGGTGCACCTTTAAAAAGTATGTCTTGGGGTATGAATTTAGAGAGGTTGTGGAGAGTGGGGTTGAAAGTGGACTCGTGGATATAGGGCCTGCTCTGTGAGGGGGTCTCTGAAGCTCAGTGCTGCAGCAAAACTGGCTACATCCTGTGACAGAGGCGACCGTACCTGTAACTGCGTTGCAGCATTTGTCAGGGTGGGGTGGCAGCAGGCGCTCTGCCCACCTTCATCCTGTGTCGATACCCCTTGCTCCTTCCTAGAACCCTCTTTCTGCCGACTAGGCTATTTCTACAAATTGTTGGTCATCAGTTTTCAGTGTATTCCCATTTACTCATGAGATTAACATACTGCTTAGGTAAAAGCTATACCCTCTCTTTTTCACTATTGAATAAGTACAACCCTTTTAGGTAAATTTACAATACAAATAAGAGTGGTGTTCTTAGCAGTCAGTCAGGGATGGTATTTCTTTTCCTTGTTAATCCTTTGACAGGCTGATAAAAGCTTTCCCTGACTTCAAATGTTGGGCTCTTTAACAAAATCTTATTGTGCACCATGAATTTAATATTGTTGAAAAGACCCATGACATGAACGTATTTGTATGAAAATATAGTAATTTAATTTTTTCCACTCACTCTTATGTCTTTAATTACTTAGTATTTTACATTTGATGTACATCATAGTTTTATATAGTTCATGTTTGTTAGAAGTCAAAATTCTCCAGATAATTTAGAGGTATATGGCAAGAAACAACTTATTTGAATGAGAATACAAGTTACATTAAGGTTGTATTAAGATACAAAAACGAGCCATTTTTAGCTTCTCAATACTATTATCACTGATTTGAAAGATATATAACGACCAAATGTTAGGTGGAGCCTTGTTTAAAACTTACAGTCACTTATTCAGAAAGATATAACTATGCAGTATGGTAAGCTTAGTGTTATCTAGTTTGTGTAAAGTTGAGACATGAGCTCAATATTACTTAAAATGGAGTAGGTATGCTATGTGATACGGCAAAGCATTGGATATTACAACATAACTACGTTGGTTGGACTTGGGGTTAGAAGATCGTGAAATAAAATGTGATCTCTGGTGCGTGTGGTAGGTGCCAGCTCAGTTCTACAGAAGGGGGGAACCTCTTGCACGTGAGTTGCAGCGGGCTCGTATGCATCACTGAAACTTCTGAAAGGTTCACACTACTGTGGGATTATGCCCTTGTTAGGTTTAGACCAAGAATAACTCCCCAGACTTTCCTGTGCTCTGAGGCGGGCTTTTGAAAGGGGACTGGATCACAAGGCTGCTGTACTCATCTGTGTAGCGTAGTTTCCACTGGTGAATTCAGTGCCAAGTGTGCCATGGAAAGGCAGGTCTCGTCAGGAGAAGGAGGTCCCTGCAGGAAAACTTAGAAGGGTGTGTCTCTCTTCGTCTTCACTCCCTCTGCTTTCTGGCCACTATCATACGAAAGCTGACCTTTCCATGCTGTTTCTGCACTTGAGTCTACTCACCTTGAACTGACACTTGAAAAACTACAAACCCAAATAAACCCTTCCTCCTTTAAATTGTGGGTGTCTGGTTTCGACTTAGCAAAGAGCAAAAGTGATGAAGACAACCGTTCTGCCTCTACTGTGCAGAGGCTATAAAGTTAATAATGACATTTCCTGAGCCATTTGGTTGTGGGTATTTCAAATGTTAACTGAGGTTGGCCAACTATACTAGATGACCTCAGAGGGGGAGTGGGGGATGGGAAGAAACAGGACCCCAGCTTAGTTGTTCACTATCACGGCAGTCACTTTCTGGTTAGGGTGTATACAGCTGTAGTAATTTCCTTATACTGTCAGTCTTAATGTGGGTGGAGTTTGAGATTCTCTCTCTCTCTCTCTCTCTCTTTGGATCAGGGGTCAAACTCTTGACTTTGTGTTTATAAGGCAGGTGCCAGACCACTGTGCTAAATCCATGGCGAGCAAGAGCTTGTTGGTAGGGGTCCATTTGTGGTTGATGTATGAATTCTAAATCTGAAAACTGATTCTAGAAGAACTTCATAAAGTTTTATTGTGATCTATATTTCAGCCTTCTCCAAAATCTATCTACCCATGGATGAAATACTTTAGTCGGCATTGCGGTTTTCATTATTGGGTTATCTAAGTAGACACTGATGGTCATTAGCCCAAATATGAAGGAAATCATAAATGGGAGGTGGCATAAGAAGAAGGTAGTATTGGTTCCCAGGGTGCTTTTTATCCTGAGATTCTGGTAAATGAGCTGTTTTTGATGAATTTCACAGTTAGTCGAAGCTAGTTCACTGAAAAGTCTTCTGCCATGAGATGTTTTGTGGATTTGTTATAAGCCCAAAGAGTAGCAATGAAACAAAGCTTTAATTAAAAGACCAGTAGTCTCTAGAGCAGACATATTTGAAAAATTCCATATTCATCTTAATTTTCCTCATTATTATTTTGTTGTTTTTCTAAAGTTTTAAATTTTGAACTGATGAATTTGAATGAAATACAGGTATCTGCAGCTATATGCCTTATATTCATACAGGTCTGAGGAAGGCAGATTGGATTTAGCTCTGCATACCAGTAGACTTGCTCATTTTTTTTTTTTTTTTTTGAGACAGGGTCTCACTTTGTAGTTCAGGCTGGCTCTGAGCTCACTATGTAGCCCAGGCAAGCCTCGAACTCAGCAATCCTCCTGTCTCTGCCTCCCAAGTGCTGGGATTACAGGTGTGAGCCACCACGCCTGGCTAGACTCACTCATTTTAAATAAAAAGTGTTCACGTAGTCGTAGTCTCAGTATTAAGAATATATACCTCAACATATGCATCTGCAAATATGGTTAGTGTAGTATTTATTTTATTTATCGTATTAGTCATTTACTTGGCTGCTGATTCCAACACCTTAAATTATAACTCTTTTATGTCTATGGCATGCTACTTTGTTACTTGGTTAAATTTAAAAATCTAGTGGTTCTTTTGCAAATCAATGTTCCATCACTTAGCTTATATTAATATAATTTGTGATTTGTTCCTTGCCCGAATTTTAATGTTTGTTCAGAGTCATTTTATAAAGCAGGTTTTCTGAACATTAGTTTCTGGAATCACATATGATTTATGTGTTGACCAAATGCATTGAAATTTATTTTCCTACTTGTTAATAGAGTGTTACATATGTATATGAGTCAATATATGTAAGCATTCAGTATGAACAACAAATAGTATGAGATATTATATATATAAGACATATAAGCTTGGACAGTTATATCTAAGAGAAATGAAATATTATGAGTAAACAAATTCCAGTATATCCTTTGAAGCCATGACTTACGTAGGATTATTCATCACGATGGTCATTCATCCTTCTACCAAACAGAACTAAACCATGTATTTGGGTTTAACCAGAAAAATGAGCAACTGTACATATTATGTTTTAAAATGGAAGGTATATTATCACTATTTCTGTACAGTAGAAACCTCTTTCAAGAAGAAGGTACCCAAGAAGGTACCCATATTTGCAGATGCATATGTTAGCCCTTAGACCTAACTTCTGAGTGCAGTCACATTACCCTGTGCTCCTGAGCCGTCCTGAGCCGAGCTGGTCCCGAGAGCGAGGTGGAGACGGACAGAGCCGGAAACTCGGCAGCTTTTTCGTCTATTTACCGCAGCGGACTGCGGCCCGGAGGAGGCGTCCTGGGCTCAGGATGCACCGCGGCCGCCTCCAGGCTCCTCTGCCGGGCCGGGGAAAAGGGCAGAAGGAGGGCTGAGTAGAAAGGAAGTGAGTTAAAGGGGCGGAGAGCGCTTCGGCTGAGGATGCCAGGAAGCCGTGGTGGGCCTGGGGCAGTGCTCGGGACCAGAGGGGAATGCGGGCCTCACGGCCTCGGTGAGCGCGGAGAAGGCCGCACTAGGGCGGCTGCGGAGCTGCGGGACGAGGCCGGCGGAGGTCAGTTTCCCGGGAACGCGCTGAGGGCTCGGGGAAGGCGGATGCGGCCTGTGCCCGCCTGGGTGGAGGGAGGCGAGCTGAGCGGGAGCCCCGACTCCCCGCGCGCGTGGAGCCGGCTCTGGGTCTCTGTTATTCATCCTCATTCGGCTCTGGGTCCCTGAGAAAGCCTGGCCAGCTGCGCCGGTGACAGGTGGCGCCCGGCGCGGGCCAGGGACCAGGATCACCGAGAGGAGAGCGCGCTTGGCCGGGACGCCGCGGCCGGGCCCTGAGGACAGCGGACTCCGGAGGACTCGCGCGCCACTGCGCCTACGAGTTCGGAGGAGGGTGGCTTCTCCTCCGGAGCCTGTCCGGCAGATCTTGCTCTCCGGAAAAGATCATACATAAGATTTGTGGCTGGAAACCGCGGTGCCCAGGCCCAAGTTAAGCTGTGTTCCGTGTGTTTATATTATCAAAATTACAAAAGGTCCATGTTTAATATCTGAATTGCCTGAACATCAACTCAGAGATAGGCAATACCCGTGTGAAGAAAAGCATATTGCAGATGATAAAATAAGGTCTAAATAATCGAGAAGTCGTAAACTGTCACTGGGTGGGAAGACATCTCATACTATAAAACTGTTAGTTTCTCTAAACTTAATCTGTACATGATGCAAATCAAGAAGATCCCAGTAGATTTTTTGGGAACATGATAAATTAATTGAAAATTCATATAAGGGAGTCGTTGGAAAAAATCCAAGGGCCAAGCTACCTTTACAGTAAAACTTAAATACTGCATTATAATAAGAAGAGAGATGAGAGATTTACAGAAATGTGCTATTATGTCTCACTCATTGATTTTATGCTTTCGTTCTGAGGTTCTTAAAGTATTCTGAAAAGGAGAGGTGTACTGCTGTGTGTACCCGTGCGTACCTTTGTGTCTGGGCCTAAAGATAGGAGCGTTCTGACAGGGCGAAAGAGGCGCGGGGAAGATCGGCAAAGCGGAGTGTGAGTGAGCGATGGTCCCATGTATTTAACTTCACAGTTGACATTTTGCCATCACAAGGGATTTTGTTTTGCTATTTTCCAACTAAGGATATTTCCTTTGAGCTTTCAATAACAACACTAATGTCATCAGACACTTTTTCTAAGAATCTTAACACAGATGAGGAAAGATCAGTAAGAGCCCCCTAGGACGAACATATATGAAAATGAGTAGATTGTAGCACATTTCATTACTTAAAGAGGCTGTTTGTATCATTTTATGATTAGAGAATTGAAAATATTATGTAAGTCTCTTTGTACCAGAGAGTCCTAAAAATGTAGTTTTCAAGAGTATTTCGATAAATATGAAACAGCTAAGTGTTCTATATAGTAGCAAAAGTCAAATATTCATTTATTTAAAAAATATAACAACTTACAGACTAGCCTGACACTTTGGAGTTAAAGGAGCTGGTAGTCTCATTCTCAGTATTTAGTTGCATTTAGCACCTTGTTTCTGAAGAAACTGGATCAACTGAAATAAGATCCTTTTTTTTTTTTTTTCCTAAGATGCATGACAAGACCCTTCCTTGGCCCTAACCATTTTAACACCTTTTTCACTGGGAAGAAATAATGAAGTCAGCTACTAGCCACTAGCATTGGAAGTCGGGTTAAAATGCAGGCTATCCATTTGCATCTATAGGTTCTCATACCAAAGAAAAGATATGGTATTTACATACCTGGGATCTGTTTATTTCACTTATTAGAGTGTCCTCAAGGTGTATCCATTTGCACACAAATGAATGAAACTTGTTGATGTAAATGAGTTCTAGAATGTATGCTAGATTTTGTAAAATAGGAAATATTCAAAGGGAATGTCGTGGGGAACATAAGGGAAAGAATAAATGTGATTCAGAAAGAAAAAGAAATAGCATGTGTATAAGGGGTGGGAGATTTTGGGTGGGTAGGGATAAGGGTAAAAAGGAGAATTAACTTCTGTCATATAGTGGTACAAATTCTCCAGTGTTGGGTGTGATTGTGAACTGTATAGAAAACGTACCAATAAAGAATTCAGTTTTTTAAAAAATGTAGGCTATCCAATCCTAGAAATGAAGTTTGGATGTTCAAAAGGGAGAGAATTTTAATCTTGTGTATCCTGCCACTAGTGACAGATTTGTGTGTTTTCATGTTTGCAACATAGCAATGGTCAAATAATTCCATCTGATGAGATTTCCATTGTGATCTGAGGGTTTAGGGGGGAAATAAAGCTTCTATAAATTTTGATTAGAAGAGTATGGACACATTAATCTACTAGCAACAACATTAGAGAGCCCAGAAACAACAAGCTTTCTGTTTATTGGATTTTGAAAGCCTTAACTTAGTCTAAAATTCATGACATAGTCACTTGAGAGATCACAGAAAGCTGGCACTTTAAAATTGAATAGAAATATTTTCATCCTTTAAGACTGAATTCAAACATTGGTATATATCAATGTATTATAATAATAATTACATATAAAAATATATAAATATTTATATATAATTTATTTGATTCCTGATCTTGAAAGGTTGAAATCAGAGAATGCAGTTACAAATATGTTAAGGCTTAGTTCTGGAAATTTAACATTGTCCCATTTTTATATGTACACGTAGTTGGAAATAAGATCTTACTGAAGTTTGTTATTAGGAAAGCAGATTAGCTAGTTTTAACTACTGACAGAGTAGTGGAGAATGAGAGGTAAAAAATGTAAATCTTCAATTTTCATATGGCCAGCATGAAAGAGAGAGCAACTGAGACAAAAATCTTAAAACTTGGCCTTGACTTTACCCTCTGCTTCATTATTTCTCTGAGATATAAAGTAGATTCACAAATGGTTCTTTTGGATTTATTTCATAAGGCTGGAACCATTACCAATTGTGTGCTTAACAGAAATTGAAGACGTTTCTGTCACCATATTTGTTTTGTCTTAAAGTAATACATCTTCCTCTGGACAACAGTCCAATTATCAATATGATTGCTATGTGCCGTGTTCTCCAACATCCCAGAGTTGGTTAAACCTGACAAACATAGCACTTATTAAATCGTGAACATAAGGGACATGTGTGCTGACATTTAGGACTATGGAAGCAAGTAAAATTCACGCAGAATGGAAAGCCAAGGACATCAGCAGTGAGTAAGAGCTTGTTTATGGTTCTCACAGCAGAATTCCAAATTCACAGTCTATAGGAGCAACTTGTATTTATGGTTTGCCAAACTTTCTAGTTGATTTTTATACATCCTGAAGTTGGAGTGATTTGGAGATTTTGGAATTTAGTCTAATTTAAATGAATGTGCGTGTGTGTGTGTGTGTGTGTGTGTGTGGTGTGTTGAGGATTGAATCCAGGACCTTCACACTGAGCTACATTCTCCACCCTCCATTTTTTTTTTCTTGAAAAAGACTCTGGCCAAGTATCTAACTGCTTAGGCTGTGCTTGAGGTTGCAATTCTGCCCCCCTCCCCCTCCCCCTGGGGTCCCTGGCACGTGCCACCATGTCCTGCTTAGATGACATGTTTTTGAGGAATAGTTACAGTACCCTAACTTTGTTTAAGATAATACCCTAGTTTCTGCAGAGAAGCAATATTGAAGGACAAGAGACCAAGTTAGAGGCCGATGAAGTACAGTAATTGATGAATGATTTTGACGTGGACTAAATAGGATTCAGTAGTGACGAGATTTTCATTTATTATTCCTGAGAAGATTGGAAGACAAATTGGATGTTGGCTTAGGGAAAATATTAGGCAGAATGAATGCATAAGCAGTTGTGATTGATTGGCTCACAGACTAAATAAATGCTAATCACCAAATGGTGAACAGGTTTGATGGAGATAAAGAAAAGCAGGTAATGAATTAGGAGTCTGTTAAGTTAGAGACATAGACAAATATCAGCATGTCGTGTATGTTGTGTAGTATCCTGGATATTGCTGACAACAACCTGATTCTTGAAAAGGCAAAACCATCCAGAAAGACAGTTCCCTAAAGAGTGTAGGTAAATGTCAGAAAAATGCTCAGAATCATTAGCCATTTGGCAAATGTAAATAAAAACTAAAATAATATGTCAGTGCCCATTGACTGTGAAGACTAGACATTCTTTTTTAAATGACTCTGTTTTGTATGAGAATACAGAGCTCCCACGATTCTTTTTTAAAATTTTAGTCCAAATGAAAAGTTTCTAAAAGATCTTAAGTTATCTTAAAAATCACAAGTAATAGCTTGGAAACATCTGATGAGGAGGGCTGGAAGAAACACAAATAATCCCTTCAGCATTGTGGTTCAAAATTATTTAAACATAGAATTTTGTTATATTTGGCTAAATGGGTAATGAACAATTCTATCAATTCTAAAATTGTTGTTGTTTATTTTTACACAGATAGTGGTCTAAAAGGGATAGTATCCATAGTGTTAGAAAAAAATATTCTTACGAAGAAAATGTCAGTTTGTAGTGTAGCAACAAACTCCAAAAAACGAGCAAACTCCAGAAAAGAGGATGGGGATCTAAGGAGGGTGAGAGGAGCAGGGAGATGAGGTTCCAGGGTGGCAGACATGCGAGAGGCTGCAGTGAGACAAATCCAGGTTCTATAAGTGAGTCAGAAGTGCACCACGGTTTGTCATATGGAGGAACAGGACAGGGAAGACGTGAGCAGAGAGAGGCGGAGAGAGTGCTCCCTGCCCTTACCTTTGATCACATGGAAACGAGCAACCTTGAGACCTGAAAACCAGAAGATTCATGTATCTCACTGATCAACAGCATGAACGTTCTCATCATGGTAGGAGAGGTAAACTAGAATAACAGTTTAAAGAATAATTATCACATATTTCCCTGGCTGCTCCTTCCTTCCATGTTTTAGTGATATCTTTTAGTAGACATTCTTAATGACATTGTTAAAAGTTAAAAATGAGGCACTAAAATATTTAAGGTTTTATTTGAGCTGACAGTGATTTTTGAATGAGATAGCATCAAACCGGACATGATTTGAGCTCTTGCATAGAAGCAAGACAAGGAAAATAGTTGGTTAAAGTGGAAACTGTTCTGTTAGAGGTTAATTCCTGGATCCTGGCCAGTAAGTTCTCTCATTAGGGGTCGGCTGGCCTTTCCTGATTGGTTGTCATTTTCCTAAGCTGTAACCATTTACACAAAATCGGAATTTGGTTTGCTTACTAAGAACTCCATCCTAGATTTGCCATAGTCTATGGTATCACAAATACAGGGCTAACTTCTTGGCTTTCGTCATTAGTTGGCCCTGGAAGATGTGACAGCTACCAAAATCAAGAAGCACTGAGAAAATTGTTTTGCTGGGAAGAATAGCAAGTTAGTGATACCTAGCTTGCAAATTCAAGCAAAGGATGAGCAATGTTGTATCCAAATCCATTGAGCATCAAATTTTACAACTTCCAAACCAGTCAAGTATCCAGGTAGACTGTAATTATTTAGCAACATAAAGTAATACCTTGTATTTTAATGTGTCGAATCACAGTACTAAACCCTGTAGAAGACAACATAATGGCAGTGTTTTAAAATTTGGATTGCTTCTTCATAGAGAAAAGTTAGAATTGCTGCTATAGAGAAGAATGCAAAAGCCATGTTATAATAGTAATGACATTATATTAATGTTATTAAGGATGGTATCATTCAGGGCTCAGCCAGAGAAGCAGTAGCATATACACTCATGTGTAGGCATGGGTTGAATACATATGTGTGTTTAATATTTTAGAGACCAGCTAAGCCCAAGGACTAGAGGGGGCAACACCAGGATGGGAAGGAAACATAAGCTGTACACGTGAGGATGAGCTGAAAGGTGGGGTGCTATAGTGCATGTCCGTAAGACAGAGCTTCATATAGGTTCACGTACCATAGTGTAACTGGGACGGGGTCCTTGCGTGTGGGAGCCACTTTCTACTGACTCAAAATGAAGCAGGGTTGTGAGATACATTTTGAAAGTGAAACACTGAGGTAAAAATAAAGCTATTTGAAGATAAGTTGTCTTTATTTTAGAACCACTGGACTATATCTCTTTAAAGGAGAGAGAGAGAGAGAGAGAGAGAGAGAGAGAGAGAGAGAGAGAGAGAGAGAGAGAGAGAGGGAGAGGGAGAGAGAGAGAGGGAGAGAGGTGAAAGAAACTACCAGAGCAGTTACTGACACTGAGAGAAATAAGCACCATGAAAGTATAGACATCTAATTTTGCTATTGGAAAGTCTCCGTTAGCAGCTATTCACTCCTAATCAGCCTCAAGTTGTAATGAATAGAATAATAAGCACTATTAGAATAATTCACTATTCATCAAGAATAATAAACCACTTAGAAGAACAAGGCTAAAATAATAAACCAGCATTCATGGAAAGGAGGGGGAGGAAGAGGAGATTCTTAGAGAAGTCGAGCTTGAATTCTGAGATTCTGGGTTCCCTAATGTGTTGAATTGCACAGTGGCTCCTCCATATCCACACGTGTGTCCTGCTTGGATTTGCTCTGTGTGATTTGTGGATCATCTGGATTAGCTCATCTAGCATGGGGGGAGAGGGACAGACAGACAGATAAACAGACACACACACAGGGAGAGGGAGAGAGAGACAGAGACAGAGCAAGAGAGAGCAAGCTATCCACAGCTCCATTTAATGTAGATAATCGTTCTTTATAAATGTATTTACTATTCCATCTGAAAGCCATTGTCTTCTGCGTCATTTCCATCTAGGATGTGATCAATTTCCAACTTCACCTGTCAAAATTCTGCCTATCATTCAAGCCTCAGAGAAAACCTCTTTCTTTATCCTCCTCAAACCCTGCTCCCCCGCCACTTGCCCTCTCTGGAAGAGGTAAGAGTGGAATCCAGAGACTTAAAAAGGAAAGAGACTGCAGAGGTTATTAACTCCAAATTTCTGGTTTCACCTGAGGAATATGGAAGAGGAAGTGTTGAGCTTTTTCACTGAAGACAATTTCCTTTTCCAAAGCAGTAATGATGGGAAAGTTGCTCTTAATAAGAACATGGAACATACTACATACATGTAGCCATATGTAGTTATTTTCATTGCTGTGTGGTGAAGAAGCGTGGACGCTAGAGAAAATGTCAGGTTCCCTTGCAGTGTACTGATTCTATGAATCAGTGAGTCAGTACTGCAGTGAAGTATTCATTTTTAGGATTCAGTCCCCTTTGGCCACCTTGGGGGAATAATGATAAATCAGTGATCCTCTTTAGTTCTCAGGATAGATACAGGGATGTGTACGTGCATTTGCATTCGTGTGTGATCTAAACATACGGCGAATGTTTAAATTAAAACAGTTATTCTAGTAAAAGACATCTTGCTGTTAACCTCATTCACTTGACATTACTGGGGACCAAACTCAGGACCTTGCGCTGGCCCGGCAGGCGGCAGGGCCTGTGAGCTCAGAACCCGAGCCCAGGCTCATTCTCTCCGGACACACTGGCTCTGTTCCTCTCATCTCTTTTGGAAGCAGTCCGCAAGTCCTCCTTGGCGAACTTCGGTAGCCGGGCTGTTGTGCCGCCTTGAAGTCCTGAGTCACTTCCAACGGGTCACTTTCTTTCACCCGCTTTGGCCGTCAGAGAAGAGCTAGGTCTGCACAGTGCCGGAGCCGGTGAGTAGGGCGTGTGAGGACCTAGGGAGTGTTTATGCCCGTCAGAAATGGCTGGGAGCGTGTCGAATCGGCTCAGGACCCGGCGGCTGTGAGCAGACACCGGGGACAGAGGCCTCTGGAGCCCTTTGAGGAACGGAAGGGTGGTGGATGCGTGTGTCTGCAGTGAAGGGGAAGTATTTCCAGGGACATAGATGGCAGTTTATCATTTACAGCGGCAAATTTATTTTTACATTTATTTTAAGCATTTATTATATATTTCAGTTACATTGTATATGCATAAATATTTGCATGAATATATAAAATATATGTACACAATACATTGTATGTTATGTACACATGTGTCTGTCTGAAGACAGTGTATTTGTGATAATTGAAAAATTGCCCAAGGTGATTTCAATATTTCAAAAATGTGTTTGAGCAACTACATATTACTACAAAATATTAGTAAAAATAGGCCCCATTATCATGCTCAAATATTTGAGTTTAAGTATAACCCTTTGATGAACATTAGTTAGATGTAGAATATTTACCCTGGTTTGATTATATGTTCTCATTCCTGAAGGTATATATATGAGTTGGAATTCTCTTAGATTTGTTTTCTTTTTTTGAGACAGGGTCTCGCTTTGTAGTTCAGGCCGGTTCTGAGCTCACATGTAGCCCAGGCAAGCCTTGAACTCAGCAATCCTCCTGTCTCTGCCTCCCGAGTGCTGGGGTTACAAAGTGAGCCACCACACCCAGCTCTCTTAGATTTTTGTAAAATAGTTGAGAGTTTAACATTTATATAATGCTTGGGATCTGATTGTATTGCCCTTTAAATAAAACACCTGGGTAATTCTGCCCAATGAAAAACATGACTTTCTGAGAAGCAAAATCTTTTAGTACCTTTCGGGGGCTCGATATGTATGTAGCAGAGAACCTACCAGAGTATTTGACCTTTGTTGCAACTCTGATAGCAAAAGTAATCATGCTTTTCTGATGAATTTAATTGATAAGTACCAATATTTGCACAATTTAACACATAATGGACTGTATTGAAAAAAGTGAAGAAGGTTTAAATAGCTTTTTATTAAGAAAATATTTCTCACTCTCAAAACTTTTAAGTATATGTCTTACCGAAAATATTTACCTACCTTTTTTTCCTCTACTTAATTTCATTTTTGAGTGTGTCAGGAAAAGACATATTTCCAGTGGTATCATGGGGAGTGTGTAAATTCCAGAAAGATGTGAAAGCGTACAAAAATAGATAGAGCCGGGCATGGTGGCTCACGCCTGTCATCCCAGCACTCGGGAGGCAGAGGCAGGAGGATTGCTGAGTTGAGGCTTGCCTGGGCTACATAGTGAGCTCAGGGCCAGCCTGAACTACAAAGCGAGACCCTGTCTCAAAAAAAAGAAAAGAAAAGTATGGATCTTATACAATATTTGTAGGATTTCTCATTAGTTTTCATTTTATATTTTTGTTAAAAATAATTGTCAATATGATTCTCATCAAGAAAAGAGAAACTGGTTCTTTGTTTATCGCTTTAAAAATCCCAATTCCTTGTGGTACAACTGATTGTGATGAAGTCACACATTGATGTCATGGACGACAGGACCAGCGAGTGTGTGTACCACTGAGCGTGCCAGTGTGCACCAAAATACATGATTGTGTCCTCTTTTATTTTCATGGTGCCCCTGCAAATATTATTGTTTCAAGGAGAATCTTTTCAGATGGATGCCTAGAGATCAGCATAATGTTTACATTATAAAATATGACAGTAAAGTTTGATTCTCTCGTCTATTTTACTTAATAACATTTTGCTCTAGAAATCATATTTAGATTACCATATGTGTTTTCTTAAAGAACAGGGTTTTGTTATGTGTCCCCATAAAGGAACATGACATTTCTTTCTTTTCTCTTTAGCTATCTGTACATAGTAGGTAAATCATGAATATTTTACAAGTCCCATTTTACCATTTAAATCAGTACCTTCTAATTATTCACTTGTTCTATTTCCTAGCTTTTTAGTGTGGCATACATGTAACATGTTCCCCGAGCGATTCTATCATCCTTACCACCAAAATAATCTTTCTCTAAACATTTTTCAAAAAAAAAATTTTTTTTTTTTTGAAACAGGTCTCGCTTTGTAGTTCAGGCTGGCTCTGAGCTCACTATGTAGCCCAGGCAAGCCTCGAACTCAGCAATCCTCCTGCCTTGCCTTCCAAGTGCTGGGATTACAGGCCTGAGCCACCATGCCCAGCCAAAAATTTTTATTACCAGTGGAATTAAACTTAAGATACCTCACGTGGCCTGTAAATCTCCATATTATACTGAAAGCTTATCTTGTTCGGTCATAACCTTGCTTTTGTCTCTGCGGTCCCATCGGCCCACTTCTGTTGTTGAGACTTTAGGAACTGGTTCGCAAAGACTTGTCCCTAAAACTTTTCTCTGCTTCAGCTCTGAGCTCAAAATGTATTTCCTAAAATTATCTTAGGTTCTAATTACAACTCCTACAATTTCTATATTGGAAACTTACTTCTCAATCTTTTAGGAGATAGTCAGGTAGTGAAACCTATGTAAGGTTTAATCCTCCTACAAAGGGATTGACAAGAACTTGGGTCCTTTTGTCCTTTTTTTTTTTTTTTGTCACATGAGGACCCAGCATTCCAGACTCCCAGAGGCCCCTGGGATAGGCTGCCTACTGATCCCCGAGCCAGGCTCTTACTGGGCACAAAACCTTGAACTCTCAGTCTCCAGAGACCTGAGAAATAAATTTCTGTTTCTGAAATTACCCAAAAGTCAGAGTCTTTTGTAGCAACACAAATGTTTAGATAAACAATTACTTTAAATTAAGTACTCCTATGTGTTCATTCATGGGACTTAAAAGTTTTTTTTAAATATTTGTCTGATAATTATTTTTCTCCTTCTAAAATACAATTTCCATGGATGTTGAATTTGTGCATCTTAATGAAATAATGCAGTTGTTAAGCAGCTAATAAAATATCAAATACACAAACTCTGATGACTAATCTATATTGCTGAGTCAGTAGGTTCAGGCCTTTGGTTGACATTGTTATTATTCCAAGAAAAATGAAGGGTTCATTGTAAAATGTTGTCTCTCTAATTTTTATTATGAATGTCTAAAATATATTCTGCATGGGTTATGTTGGCAGGGACTCTGATTCCACGAGTTCAAAATATATGCATACTGAATTTCTAAATTTTTACCCTGTAAAATAGTTCTTAATAATATATTATTTTATTGCATGTCATCTTGAGATAAGAGAAAGAAGGGGAAACTTCTTATACAAGTATGGCTATGATATGAACTGTAGGAATATTGGTCTTCTGTATTGCTTTATGAGAGAAATGAATAAAAGGAGCTATATACCTTCTTTTATGTTCCATGTTGTCTGACATTTTGCTTCTGAACAATCACCGATCATATTATTGAATAATCTGTTATAAAATATAAAGTTAAATTATAGGCTAAATTTTTATCTACCCAAGTGAAACAAAGATTTGGAACTATTTTCAAATAATTCATAAATATATAAAGTTTAAAACTTTAAGACATAATACAAATATGTAGCTTAAACTTGTTCCTTTATGAGCAGAATGAACTCCGTAGGTAATTTAATATTTTGCTAAATATCACTCACTCTCAACAGTAGATGTTTAGATCCACGTCTCCTAATTCTTAGTTTTTTGCTCTTCCTAGTGGACAGTATCTCGTATGTAAAATTTCCCGGAAGAACAGAAATACTTGGTTTAGTTTACTTAATGAATTCATGAGTTCATAATAATTGCCTTCCTTAAGTCTGAAGCCTATAAAATTATATAAAATTGTAATCAGCAATTGGTAAATCCATCTTAATTTCAGACCTATTAAGCTCTTTCACAAAAAAATTAATTGGCCTGTTAATTTACAGCATGTAATTGGAGCAGATTTTTAAAAAATGGTACCTTAATTTAATGCAGTATAAAACTCTGAAAATTGAGTGTCGACTACATGTAGGTAATAACTTTGAAAGGGACTAGATATTATTAAATACTTAAGATGTAGAGTGAGAGGACTAGGATAATGCTAAATCAAAAATACAAGAAGCCTTTATGATGTTGACAGTAAAACTGCTTGAATAACAATTTATCTTCTTTCAGTTAGGTTCACACTGGGGTATAACGAATCACCAGGTTTCGCGTAGATCTGTGGGTCTTTCTAAATGTGTGGTGGGTATTCCACGTCACGAGTGATTTTTAAGTAGATGAGGGCGTGTCTAAAAAGTAAGGATTACGGTGAGAATTCTGCAGTGAGAATGCAGTACTAGCTTTAAAATACTTTGATATACTATTTTGACTTTCACTTCATCTTTTATACCTATTTCATATAACAGAGGCACTAAACGTAATGACACCGGTGTTCTTCAGCTACCCAGAAATAAGTCTGGTGCGGGGATGAATGCAGCGCTGTAGAGTGTTTGTGATAGTGAGAGCGGTCAGCACGAAGGCGTCGACTTAAATCACACAGAGACTGAGGACTCATAGCTTCCCATAAAGAAAGAAAACAAGCGTGTTTTCTCTTCCCATAGCTAAAAGCCAGTGGCCCGTGAGTCGCGGCTGGTGGAGCCCTTTCTTGGGCGTTGTGGATACTCAGTAGCGGACAGCTCTATTTTTCGAGTAACCGGCAACGAAACTACAACAGCAAGCGCTTCGTTCGTTTTCTAGCCTGCGCCTAAGCCAAGCCGCTTCCTGCTGGCGTGGCTTTGTGGAGCGTTCTGTGACTTGTATTGCTCCCTGCGGATTTCGCAACTTCCTACAGATTGCTGGTTTCCTGACGTATAAGGAGGCCTCATCGCGCAGACTAGAGAGTGAATTTCCCACTGGATGGAGCAAATAAAGAATTTGGAATTTTCTCGTGAAATACATGAAATGGTTGACATTTCCAAAACAGATAGTGATTTTGTTTAAGAGAAAGTTCAGTAATACCTTCTTTAATGTTTCACCTGCTTGCTTCTTTCCGTACAGATCACGGTACACGTTATGAACTCACACGGGCTGGGGTCTGCCGCCACGCGGTTGTGGGTGTCGAGAGGCCGGCTGTCCTTGTCAGGCTCTGTGGCTCCGCGGGGCTTCAGGTCCCTCGTGCTCTTGCAAACGCACCAGGTGCACATCCAGAAATCCCGCACAGGGTCTCCCCAAATCTGGCCGGTACGGATTTCCAGATTCTATTTCTTTTGGTTGGATTTAACTTTGCTTCATCGTTTGGGTCAAACATATACGTAAAACTTAGAGAAAACGGTATGATTAGATGAGGGAACATGTCAGTGATTTCGAAAACTATCTCCTGTGTGATACAAATAAACTTTCCAGAGGTAAATGTCCCACAGTGTACCAGCAACTATACATTTTTTCATGTTCAGTTATTGCTGTAAATCCCAAAAGAGAATGATTAAGATTTTCTGGTAGAAAATCTTGAGGTAGCGTTTTTGGAGAACTTCTGTCACACACCACCCCTAAACCCTTCACCCGCGTCTAAACCACAGGGCAAAGCCGCTGCCGGATGCGTTGAGTGGCTACGGGTTGGCGATCCTGCCTCGTCTCCGTGGATGCGTGTTAGTTTTCTAGATGCCCATTGATTGCTGAGTTTTCCTTCTCCTGGGGCTTGGCCCTTCCCGCCTTAAGGAGACAGGATTTAGCCGTTCAGTAAAACTCGCGTGTTCTCTATATCCTTTTCGCTTTCGGTCTTTGTTGACCACCTTGTTCCCGTGTCACTGACGACTGGCTCGCCCTGCGCGGCGGCGCAGTCACCGGCTCTAGCCCGCTGCCCTCGTCAGCAGCGGTGCGGTCAGAGGTGGGCAGTGGCGCGTCTGTTTTTCTCTAAATTACACAAACAAAAGGGAAAATAAACAGCTCACAAAACAAACCTTAATATCCTTTAAAATCGAAGTTTTGTAAGTGCTAATAAGATTTCAAAATGTTGAAGAAAGGCTAGTATATTGTAGGTGTGTGTGTGTGTTTGTGTAAAAGACGTATTTTCCATATTTTGCACTTTGTGGGATTATAGATCTTTATCTTCCATTCCTCCATTCTCCTAAGTGGACTGAGCTAAGCCTGAGGGAGACCAAAGTCGCGGGTCCATTTTCACTGAAACACACCCCTTCCCCCTCCACAGCAATGACTTCTCATGCGTGTCTAGTGTCTGATGGACACCGGCCACACTTTCACAGAGTTTCCTGCCACGCCTGTGTGTATGCAGTGAGAAAAGTCAGATATTTCGATCTTCAGTTGTATGCTGTGCTCATTCTGGGCTTACTGGTAGGAATCTCATGAAGATGTCTCAAAGCTCCATAAACAGCCAAACAGCAGGCGTAGGCCACGTGACATTCCCAACTGTGCTATTTGCCTTGCGGGATAAGATCCTTTTGATTTAAGCTATGAAACCTTGTTACATAGAATCAAGGACTAATATTTTAGGCTTTTTACCTTTAGCTGAGTTTGAGGGATGTGTAGGATGCAGCACAAGGAAGCACATGAGGACCAATCACGTTAGCAGTGGAATGCACCACTCTTGCCCGATTCTGTGGTTTGCAGGGCACTTCCTCCTGCAGCAGCTGGGAGAAGGAACTTTAACCCTGAACGCTGACCGTCAGACTCCTGCACGGAAACTTCGGACGAGTTAGGCGGGGTGTTTTCCCTGAGGACCTTCGTGGTCTTTGGCAGATAGTGCAGAGGAACAGGTTGTGCTGAGGAGGAAGATACAGTGGCCACTTTCAGTGCCTTTCTTCTCACTCCCTGAGCGCTGGCTCTGGGAGGTGCTGGGAGGTGCTCGGCGCATTGGCTGGCCGTGCGGCTGGGACTTTGTGACTTCGGGGGGCAGAGAGGGCTCTGCCTGGCACCTCCCACGCGATACCGACTGGGCAAGTGATTACAGGAAGTGCCAGGGCTCACGGACTTACATGATTTACATGTATCCCACACCTCCGAGAGCTGAAACAAACTACATAAGGCATCAAAATCATTCCTTTTAAATATATGTTGTCTTTGTAAGATGAGAGAAGCTTCTCATTAATCATCTACATCAAACTACTCATTATGTTATTGTGGAAAATTTCACATCCTTTTATATCTGTGCCCTTAATCACAGATTGTACTGCCTGGAAAGCATACATATTTCCTGAAAACAAAGAGAAATGCTTTTGCTTTGCTTTTCTTGGCATGTTGATGAAAACTGAATACTACAAATGCCTGGTGTGGCTTGGATTTTTTTTCCATGAGTATTTCAGAGCGAGATAATGGATACTTTGGGGATGCACTTATATGTATGTAACTTCAAAAAGTGCAGATGTCAAATTGCTTGTCATTTTATTAGTACATGTTTGCTATACGTGAGATTTACATTCATCTTGGGGAGCAGGTGCGTGTACATAATCCAGCTTGTTTCTTTTTTAAACCCCTCCCCTTCCCGCCCACCCGCCTTCCACCCTCTTTCCCACTTTCCTTCTGTTATTGGTCTCAGCTCTCGTCTGTGCCAGTCAATCTTCATGTTCACCAAGGTTACCCAGCCCCGGAACCGCCCTCCCCTATTGTTTCTTGCTTTCCCTGTGCTCCTCCGTGCCCGAGGCCTCCTGGGTTCCTTCCCACTGGGAGGTGATCTCGGCCCCTGTCTCCTTCTAACCGCCCTGTGTTTGTCTCACTCAGATGAGAGATACCATTTGTTTTTGTTTTTTTTTTCTGGAAGACTAATGGAACTGGAATGGGGATTCTTTGGAATTGCGTGGCCCGAAAGAAAACTCACAGAGCAGTTGAAATTGCAAAAAATAGGCGTGAGAGCTGTACCCTGCATTCTGAGTTCATACACAAAGAGAAATAAATACATCTGTTTATTACTAAAAACCTTCAGCTACACCTTTGAAACTGCTCAGTTATGACCGGTAAATGTATCATTAGCAGCTTTGGGGCAGTCCGTTCAGAAATCTGCCCAGAGGTTTAAAAAAAAAAAAAAAAACTAGTAAATTAGGAGAAAGGTAGGAAAACAGGCAAATAAATGAAGACCATCAGAGTAGCCAAGGTATAAAGAACTATAGAGGATATATTCAAGTTCCCCATTTATAACTATCAATGATGTACAGTGTTGTGTTATTGAAAGGTTTTGTGGAAAACTCCTGCTCTATGCAGTTTGTAATAATCCACGAGTCTACTAAATTTTCTGAGTTGTATGGGGCCCACTTTCTGACCATTATTAAATGAGTAGCTTTTATGAGACTGACATGATGCCTGCTGTGCTTAGGAGGTAGGTTAGATGAGTAGCTTTTAAACAAAGTTTCTGAAGACGAGCAACTCAGTGGTTCAGAGGACACTGGCTCACGCCAGCCTTGGCCCCTTGAGACGTGGAATGAGTGAACTGAGAACTCTCCTAACAGTATGTTCAGTGCTGTATGTAATGTAAGCTTCTCATTACTGTCTGTGATCAGGTAAAAGTTTGAAATCGTCAACTCCCAACCAGGTTTTTAAGAAGGGAAGACGAAGTTATAATATGTGAGTCTCTTAGCTTATTTACATAGCTGTGCTTCAAAAATTCAGTTTCTAAAAAAGCATGAAACAGAAGTTTAGTTAATCGAAGGAACCTTGTGGAAATTCCTCCCACATGTGCACAGCACGAATCACAAAACCAAATCTTGATGGCCAATGAATGCAGCTAAGTTTTGTGTGCTAATTGATTTCGGTTTTTGTTGAATGAAATACTTACTGTTTGTCTGCAGTGTACTCAGAAAAGTGAACGCTTCAGAAGGAATAAAACAAATTCAAATGCTATGGAAATTCGGGTTTTATTGAGTAAGTTGGAAGCTTGTAGCAGTGTTTCTGAATTGTATGCAGATGTATTGGCAATTCAGACCTGTTGGCTTTGGTGGTCTCAGAAAATGTGGTTTGCCTATGATGAAGGCCGATATTACCTCAAAATCAATGAAGTGTGAATATACCTGATGAGAGGTAGGCTATGTTATACTTCGGTTCAAAAGCTGTCACCCACCTTTTAGGATGCAATATGATTTTCATCTTCTAAGAGGCCCAAGCTTAGCCAGTCCTGAGTGCATCCCACCTATTAAGCATTGTAATTGAAATTCACAATTAAGGATTTTCCTGAGAAATCCTTAACTAAGAACAAATTCTGTCCAAGTCTTAGAGTACCCAGTATATGGGCTCAATATTCATTTGTCAAATAGACAAATATCTTTTCCCTTCCTCTCCAGATTAGGCTCACAAAAAATTTTTGTTACTAATGAATTTTGTGAGCAAATATTTCAAGGGAAGAAATAAATAAATAAATAAATAAA
>PVIC010021415.1:0-28596 GCA_004025085.1 Thryonomys swinderianus
GGAGGCAGAGGCAGGAGGATTGCTGAGTTCAAGGCTTGCCTGGGCTACGTAGTGAGCTCAGAGCCTGAACTACAAAGGGATACCCTGTCTCAAAAAAAAAAAAATTATAAAATATTACTACTGTTCAACACAGAATAGGAAAAAACTACCATTGTGATAGCTGATGACCCCCCCACCGCTACATATTTATAATTGTGTGATGGCGTCAGCGGCAAAGCCTGAGACCTCGAGCTCTGTCCAGCCACAGTTCCAGGTTGGGGCACCAGCTGCTTCCTGGGGTCCTGTGCTCAGTGCCACCCTGGTCTCGAGTTGTGGAAAGGAACAACAGAGGTGTCGCTGCTCCTCCGACCTTGTGGTGTTCACGACCCCACTTCCTGGGACTTTTGATCCCAGGAAGGACAGACAGAGTCAAACCAGAGCCCTGAAGCAAAGTATTTCTGAAAGTTTCAAGGTGAGCAGAGGGAGTTGCGATTCTCTCTAGAATTATGTGCTATTTATCATTTTCCACTTGTCCAGTTTATAATTATTTGCCTGTTTTTTTTGGACATACTTGTACCTTGTAATTATACTGTTTATTACCCAAACACTCTGGTTAGGGATGAAAACTTCTAATTTTGGTTGAAGAGTCAAAGGAGAAAATGCCTTAAATAATGTGTTTCTTCCAACTGCAAGTCAGCATTAATTATCGTTTGCCATGAGTTGCAAAACAAACTAAAAGGAATGAAAAGGAATCCTAAGGGCTCATCAGCTGCAAGGCAGAGTATCATATGCAGAATTCCCCTCATCACAGAATATTCAAAACCTGATTATTCTGGACTAGCCTGTACCTGGCCACACTGTCAGCACATGAAAAAATTTATATGATAGTAAGTACTGATACTATGGGAGAGTTATGTAAAGACCAAGATGACCCTTATATTACATATTTATTTTGTGATGTTTGCTTTTGTCTTCCTCCTCCCTTGAAGGTGGTGAAGTATTATATACCTTTTCATCAGAAAAGAAAACGGTGACCTTACTCAAGGTATTAGTGTGATTACTGTGTATAACATGAGGATAGATGATTGAATAACACTCACATGACTTGAGGATTCAAGGAGCGCACACACTCATAAATTAAAACAGCATTAGTGAAAACTAGAAGGGATTTGGAAGAACTCCCAACAGTGACAGTGTTGATTTGCATGTAGCACAGACAAATTTTGATGTTTAAAAATATTCCTGAGGAAATTGTGACTTTCATCCCCAGTAGAGCAATAGAGATGCTTTCTTGCATTTGGCTCTCTGACATTTACTTGTCCGCATTTCATAAATAGCTTAAACACATCAGCATCGCTTTGGAACTAGTGCCCTGAATGATTCGGATTAACTGCCCCTCGCTTCTGCCTGGGACCCAGCAAAACCCTGAGGGCCCTGGGCTGGCTGAGAGGGAGGTTGAGACCCCTTATTGTTATTCCCAGGGGTAAAACCTTTATTTTCAACTACACAGAGTTCACGTTACTGTAGAGTGAAATCTCTGCTAATTTCAGGAAGCTGTCAGTTTTTGAATGCAAATATGTATTGGCCTTGTGAAAAGTCAAGTATTCACCAAAACCAACTCAATAAAACCTCACATTTTAGTGACAGCACTTTGACACCAGTCACTACAAATAGAGCAAAAAGTTACTAGAAATTGTCTAACAAACTGACTGCAGATTCAAGATTATTTTGCTAACCATGGTGGAGATTTCTCAGAAAACTAGGACTAGGGGTCCCATTTGACCCGGCTATCCCCCTGCTAGGAATATACCCAAAAGAATTTTAAAAATCACATTGGAAAGACAGATGTACACTCTTGTTCATAGAAGCTCAGTTTGTGACAGCTCAATCTTGGAAACAACCCAAATGTCCATCAACTGGAGAGTGGATAAAGAAGATGTGGTTTTTTTTATAAAATGGAGTATTACTCTGCCATGGAGAACAAGATCGATCCATTTAGGTGCAAGTGGAGACACCTGGAGGATATACTAATAAGTGAAATCAATAGATCACAGATAGACAATTTCTGGATCTTCTCTTTGGCATGAACACCTGTAGATGCAAATGAGCTCTAGAAAGTATGACAGCTTTTATAGAGTGGGAAATTTCTATAGGAAACTTGGTGTGGGAATATGATGAGGGGGAGGAATAAATATGATACAGAAAGAAAATAAAAGAGCATGTATAAAGGGGGTGAGGAGGTGTGGGTGGGTAGGGATATGGGTAAAAATGAGAATTAACTTGTGTCATATACTGGTACAAATTCCCCAATGTTATACGTGATTTTGAGATGTATATAAATTGTACCAATAAAGAATTCAATTAAAAAAAGATTATTTTGCTAATAAAAGTGAAAATTTCCAATATTTTAGTTGGTGCCAGAACCAAGAACTAAATTCACAATCAAACCTTTTCTAGTTTGAGGCACTTCTTTGGCTTCAAAAATGTCTTATAATGACTCATAAAATCCTGTAGCATTTCCTTTCATCTTCCATTTCAGTCCCTGGTGTGATGGACAGAAGTGTTGGGAAGAGTAGTCTTATATGGAGATTATTAATTTATTATTCATCTTATTTAAATCACTAGAGCAACTTCTAAACATTTCATATCCCTCACATGATCCAATTTTTTCTAAACATCGATGTTTAAATTACCTCAAAATATGATCACCTATTTGGACTTGTCCATGGGGTAAAAATTATCTTACAAGAATCTATAAACTGATACGTGTTTTTTTTTTTTTTTGAGACAGTGTCTCGCTTTGTAGTTCAGGCTGGCTCTGAGCTCACTATGTAGCCCAGGAAAGCCTCGAACTCAGCAATCCTCCTGCCTCTGCCTCCCGAGTGCTGGGATGACAGGCGTGAGCCACCACGCCCGGCAAGATACGTGTTTTAAAAAGAGAAAAAAAGTCTATAAAATCCATTTGTCCATAACATTTGTTCTTTGAACACTAATAAAATAGTTTAGATGACTCATTTCAAAACTGCAGCCTCCTGAAGTCTACTAAGTACGTTGAGCAGATTGTCTCATCCCCAGTTTGGGGGTTCACTTATTTCATGTAGATAAATCTCAAAACTTGTGTCAGCAAAATGAGAAATCCACTACTTGAATCTCATCTGCAAGTCATTAATGAAGAAATTCTTTCTCTAGCACTTTTTTTTTTTTTTTTGAGACAAGGTCTTGCTTTGTAGTTCAGGCTGGCCCTGAGCTCACTATGGTGCCCAGGCAAGCCGCGAACTCAGCAATCCTCCTGCCTCTGCCTCCACGGTGCTGGAATTACAGGCGTGAGCCACCATGCCCGGCACTGTGGTATGTGCTATTGATTGCTGGTGGGCGTGAGTCTCCATGTCCAGCATTCTATGTGGTTACCGCGATCGAACCCAGGACCTTGCGCTTGCGAGGCAGACGCCGGAACCACTGAGCTAAATCTCTGGCCCTCTAGCACTTGTTTTTAAAAAGTGATACAAAAATAATTATTTTCCCAGGGCATTTGCCTTAATTTTTATACCCCTGAGGTCTAGAAAAATGAACATTTGGTTTTAGGAGATTGAACCTTAACATCATTAGTTCGAGTTTTGTTCAGCTCTACAACAACTACTCTTTTCTGAAGCTCTAAAGACTCGCATTAATATCACTAGAGCCAAGATAATGAGACAAGATAATGTGTGAAAACCTTATAGGCGAAATGAGACTGTGAAGTGGTACAGTTAATTGTGGAAAGGAAAGCACGGTAGCCTTCTGCAGAGTAGAAATAAGATCTTTCTGATGGCGATGTTAGCCTGCAGGTGTGAGTCCTCAGGCCTAAGGGAATTTCATGACTTACAGTGTGCTGACAGGTCCAGACAGACAGGAAGCCGATGAACGGTATTTAAGTGTGCATTCTGGGGCTGGCAGACTCTACGCTAGGCAGCTTGAAGTATTCAAAAGCCAATATAAGCAGAGATTTGGGGCTTAGGGTTGATTTTCTATGTTTAGTGGCATAGTTAATTTTCAGCATTTCCAGATAAAGAAAAATCTCCAGGGGCAAAATTTTCCATGTGTGACTTTGTTACCAATTTTCTTCAAGCCTACGCTACTTTGTTTGTGTTGGACATAAAGTTCAGCCTGTTGCTACTCTAATCCCATGTGTACTATTATTTCACTTTATTAAAAAAAAAGGAAAAACTCATGCAACCTGTTCTTAAAAGGTGGCTTGTGTCCACCAAGAATTACACATGAAATCATATTTTCCTCTTGGCCTAATTTATACTCTTAAATGTAGTATTTCTCCTTGTGAGTGAGTCTAGGGTTGGCTGTGAATTGTATGTTAGATTGCTCTAGCTTCACTACCAAGTTTACCTTATTCTCTTAAGAATATTAAACATAACAACCTTTCAGAGCCTCATGGAACTAAAAACCCGCAGAAGTCTAAAGAGATTAGAAACTGTTGGTTGCTGAGATTTGCCTTGCTAGCCAGTGGCAATGGACGAGTTCATAACCTGGTCGGTGAAGCTCCAGTCCCAAAACATTTATGACATTTCACCGTTCTAGACAGTCTTTAAAGAAAGGACCTGAGAGAAGCAGTCACATCTCCTTCCATCTGACTATCACCTTCCTTTTGAGGCTCGTACCCATATTGTTACTTATGGTAGTTACTTTCAGTAAACTGAAGATTTGCTACTTGAAACATAGGCCTGCAGTTTCCTAGTCATGCAGCTTCATTAAATGATTAATTTTGGAAACACCAATCTCAGAGGTTATGCTGTCAGTCAGATGCTATAGGGTATGTGCAGTGTATACTGTTTCAATTTCTTCTAACCATATTAAAACATAGGAATTTGAACTCATCTTAAATTGAAATAAAACTAAAGTTCAGAAATAATATATGTCAAGATGCCCAGTGGTACCAGATGTTTGGGAGATTTTCAACACATATTGTTTTTCTAATCATCTTCCTCCTTTCTAATAATGGGCCTGAAAGGAAGACCATTTTCGCTTATTCTTTCCTTATAAAAAACAGATTTTAGTGCCTAACAGGTTTGCTCTATTTAAGAACTAGATCAGTGACATATATACCTCGAGTCTATGTGTTCTAGAAGAAGTGCTCTAAAGCTAGAGGATCTGCCCATGAGGATTATCAGTTCTTCTCCATGGGAACGCGATGTTATGTAGAGTTTAACATAACCAGTGATTACTCAAAAGCTTTAAAAAGTGTGTTTCAGTTTTGGACAAGGTTAATAGTCTTTTAGGAGAACTGTTTATTTTTTCTTGGCAGATCATTTCTGTATACGGAAAGATGATAGGTTTTGTTATAGTGAGATATGCATGTCAGAGTCCAAAGGCAAACATTCAATTCACATTTAAAAGCTGGTGTCCCTGTTCTATAGGAATAAAGAAATGCTCAAGAACAGTGTGGTGGCTGCCAGGTTCCTACCGTGCACTAGGACTGATACCCGACAGACAGTGGCCTACGCATTATGCACCTTGCAGTCTAGCACAGGCTTCCGGTAAAGTCTCTTTAGGTCTTTACAGCTAATATTACTCTTCAGGTTAAAAATTACTCTGAGGCCTGGCAGTTGTCCCTGTAGTTGTAATTTTTCAGTTGACCTGTGCCATCACGAGCTGTTTTGTAGTACATTCTAATATACACTTCACAGATTGCATAGGGCATCTTTGTGAATTCTTTAAAAACAGAGAAAAGAATACCTGATGAAATATTAAATATCACTTTCATAGCTAAAAATATCCAGATTGACAGACATAAGCAGTGCTCATAACTGACTCTGGAGGGAGGCCAGTGAGATCCCAAATCACAGACAAAAACAAGTCAGGGTAGGAGTCTCACGGAGGGCTTCCTCCCTCTAAGAAAAAGGTAAATGGAGTCAGGCATGCTTAGTTTTTTCCAGTCTTTCCTTTTCACCATGGAAGTGCAAATTAGAAAGAAGGAATCTAGGAATAAAATGAATTGAGCACCTTCTCTAAGCAAAACGCATCAAGCAGAGAAATTGCTTCTCCTTTACATTAAGTATATATGTGCAGTGCTGCCCAATTAAAACAGCAAACCATTCGAGTAGAACCAACTTTATATGTAATGAGCCTTTAACACACCATTCAGTCAAGGGTACAAAATATTGTCGGCATATTTAGTCTTTGCTTATGGATTATTTGCGTTGTATTTACCTGCAAAATACTTTTAGTCTCCAAGCAACTGTTTTCTCTCCTTTCCATAAAAAAAGCACTTGATGATAATGTCAAGGAAACATGACCCCAGCTCCAAAGTCTAAAACCCTGCATCCAAGTCCTTACTCTTCTAGCCATTTGGACGCTTCCGGAGATGTGTGTTCTTATCTGTGTAACTAGCTGACACTCAAGTTGTTAGCTCTCAGGTCCTAGAATGATCTTTACTCGCCTCTACCTTAGTGCAGCTGATACGTATCCAGGAAACTAAATCTAATTTTAAGTTTAGCTTAAGTAAATTATGATTAGGAATCAGATGAACCTGACTCCTTCTGTTTGAATTTCTGTATCATTGATAGTAAAGAAACCATAATTTTTTCATAGTATTATTCTAAATTTATTTCTGTTTCATGTGTTTACTTGACTCCCTGGTGAGCACATATATATACTTTCACTTTGTTGTGTCTAAAAGTTAAACCAATGATATTCTACATCCTCTGGACTTTGTCATGGGCCCGTTAGGGGTAGGCATTTAATAGTGAGTTGATCCTTGGGCTGGGGGTTTGTCCTTAGGGAAGCATGAGGCCCTAGAGCCTCTCAGTTCAATACGTGATACCAAAACCAGACAAAAACACAGTGAATTCATCCTGTTAAGTCTTTTAAAATTTTTATTTTAAGGTATTGCTCTTTTAGGCTTGACTGACTTTTTAATTTCCTCTCCACCATTTTTCCTCTCAATGCCTTTTAAAATATATTTTATTACTGCGTGGTAATGTCACACGACAATGGGGTTTGTCATGGAAAGTAGGCCAGTGCATGTGTCCTAGTCCACTTCAGTCCCACCGTCCCTCTCGCCCTCTCTTTTCTCCTCCTGTTGGCCGAGTCCACCTCTTGGCTCCCGGCCCTTCCTCCTTCTGAGTCGAGCTAGCTTCACTTACCATGAGCTTCGGTCCCACCTGTGTGCCTGCAAATGACATGATTTTATCCTTCCCTGTGGCCAAGTAGTACTCCATTGCGTATACATGTACCACATTTTCTTCTTCCATTTGTCTGTTCATGGGTTTCTAAGCTCTTTCCAGACCTAAGTTATCAGGAATTGTCACTCTCCCCTCCATATCTAACAAACTTGGATTGAAAATGGAGTTCAGTTATGGCACTAATACTTAAAGCTGGTCAGCGTGAAAGCTAAGGATAAATATGATGACTCATATTGTTCACTTATTCACACAATGTGCTGAATGTTGTAATTTGCTGGAGTGTGTCACCTTGTATGTGAACGCATGTGTGAGAAGCAGCTGTGTGTGTTTTTCTGTTGCTCTAGGGGTGTTTATTTGAGAAATTGGCGTTTCACTGCCAGAAATGGTGACTTTTAAAGACAAAGTTTCTATGCCGGGCCTCCTAACCAAGTGTGGTGTATGGTAACTATGTCAGGATCTTGGGTAACAATCTGATGCTTTTTAAAAGGTACGGTGTGGAGCCTCCCGGCTTGATAAAACTGGAAAAAGAAATTGAACAAGAAGAAACACTTGCTGCTCCTTCTCCCTCTCCTTCCCCTTCGTCAAAGTCTTCTGGAAAGAAGAGCACAGGAAACTTACTGGATGACGCAGTGAGTCCAAACGCTCAGGCTTCTTCCCAGCAGTTCATTGCCTTTTAACTACAAAGAGTATTATGTAAAATTTCATGTCAGCCTGACCTTAGGTTTTTTTCAATTTCCTTGACATTCATTTTAAACATGAGTGAAAAAGTCTGTAGTCTAACTATTCATTTTGAAATTCAAAAGTAAGCCAGTCTTTTATCATAAAGTGCCACTTAATTCTGGTGAGGAGTATCTAAAGTTTTAGGAAAAGAAGTCAACAATGGAAAAAAATTGTATTTGAGAGCACTTATGCCTCATCATTGCTGGTTTGTGATCCTTCTTCGTACAGAGAAGAATCCTAAGGCACAAAATCTTGAGGGTTGTTAAAGAAAGCAAAGCCCACATGGGATGGAGAAGATAACTGCCTTTTGTGGACAGTCTGCTGTCCACTGGAGTCCATCGCTGCTTTATTCAGCACTCTCATTTCTGAAAGTCAAGTTTCTTAGTTGGAGAAATGGAAACTTAGAAGTTGTGCAACTTGCTTAGAGACAGAGATGAGTTGAGATTACAGTATAATTCTATCAAACTCTCTGAGTTTTCTCTACCAAGCAAGTTTTTGAGTCATAGAGTTAGGAATTTAGGACATATTTTAATAATACCCTTATAATAACAAGAAGCACTTTCTAGGTCTGACAGCAAACAGGATAAATTAAAATTCTCAAGGTACTGTTTTTGTTTGTTAAGTGTTTATAGGCTATGGTAATTACTATTTAATTGCATATACACACAATCCCACATACAAACATATTTTGAGGGCAAATATAAAAATACTAGTGAAGAGGATAAATTATCAGTGGCTGAAATGTTGTTGTATGAAGACTTAATTCATGGGCTTTTGCTTGCTTTTGAGTTTCACGGAAAATGATAATATCAGAAACTTTAGATGAAGTAGATATTGCCATCCTGGAAAGTCCTTACTGGAAAACAAACAAACAAACAAACAAAAAAAAACAAGCAGACTGTAGAGGCCTACTGCTCCTTAGCTGGAGTTTCTTTCCCTGGCTTCCCACTGAGAATGGTGGGAAATGATTGATGGGCATGATATTATTATAGAGAGAAAGAGAGATAATTTCTCCATTTTAGTTTATTTTGTTTTTTTCTTTCCATGATACACTGAGTTATATTGCAAAATTAGATGAATATGAATTAAAAATTCGGCCAAACAATGAAGCGCTCTCAATTCTTTTTTTTTTTGAAGGGGGCATTGAACTCAGGACCTTGTGCTTGCAAGGCTGGCATGGTGCCACTGAGCTACATCCCCATACCTAAAAGCTCCCATTTCTTACAAGGATAGCACACTTAAAATTTAGCCCATCAATCAAGCTATCTATACCAATACCATTTTAACTTAATTTCTTTTGACTGACTGCTCAGTTTGCTAGGGATGTCAAGGACACAGAAGGATTTTAAATGCTTTTCAAGGATCAATCACATACTTTGCTTTATAAGGAAATTAAATAAGATTATAGCAATAGTAGGTAGTAAATAGTATATTACTTACACACCATAAAATATTTTTATTGTCATATGTTAGACTTACTATAAGTAAGTCTACTTCAATCTTTCTCTTATAAATGTAATTTCCTACTGACTACCCCTGTCTGAGTATTTTTCCTCTCATCTATGATTCTAGTCATCTTCTTTAATGTCTTGTGGTTAGACTTCTAGACCCCTGAAGACTATACAGCCATTGTCACCATTAACTTCTTCATGAACTAATGACTGAGTCAAATGACACCTTGAGTCCTAAAATCACAAGAATTCTTCCTGACCTTTGACACCGTTGATCACCTGGTGCTTGAAATTCTCTACAAAAATCTCTGAATCAAGTATGGCGCCACTAAAGTGACCCAGATGCCCCACGTGGTCCACCGTAAAACCCAAACTTACCAACACTTCGCATGAGCCGCCATCCACCCAGCAGCTCCTGCGTTTTGTTAAAGCCACTATTGCTTCTTCACCAAACTTCTGGTGTCTTCTGCTTCTAAAACTGCTTTTAAATACCTTTTCATCTTTCAGATTTCAGGTTGTGTTAGCTTCCAGATAGAGCATTTTCTAGAAATTTCTCTTCCCAGGGAAAATGGGCAAATTACTCCTTGTTTCATAAAGAATTTTACATAGATTTAAGGGAACATTTACCTTATCGGGCATGAACATGTATTCCTAGCAAATTAAAAAGTCCTATTTTTCAAAAACGAAGACCTATTTTATTATTTATATCCGTCAATGGTGTGTTTATTGGATTCATTATCAGAGAAGCTAATTAAAATTTAAAGATCTTGGGGCTAGGATTTAGCTCAAGTGGTACCATGCCAACCTTGGGTGCACAAGGGCCGAGTTTGACGCCTGGCACCGCAAAAATGAATGAATAAATGAATGAATGAATGAGTGAATAAAACAAAAATATTTAAAGATCTTCATAGCTGCTTCCTCCTTCTGGTTTGACCATGTGCTCTGGAAATATGTGCCTTTCAGGGCTCCTTAGACTTTTCCGAGAAAGGAGATGCGACCACTCAAAGCCACAGCAGCGCACCAGGGAATTCCCCTTAAAATGGCTGCTGCTTTTACCAGTTTAGCTCAAATCTACTGTTCCTTCACCATGGATAAGGGAGAAAAAGAAAGAGATCAGAAAGTGATGAAAAAAACTCTGAAAAGAATTGGTGGGACAAAGCCTTTTTAATCCCTGCACTCGGGAGGCAGGGCCAGGTGGACTGTCAAGAGTTCGAGGCCAGCCTGAGCTACATAGTGAATTCAGCTTCAGCCTGAACTACAAAGTGAGGCCTTGTCTGAAAAAAAAAAAAAAAAAAAGAATTGATGGCGATTTTTAGAGAAAGCTATTAGAATACGGATTTTTGTAGAACACAAAACAATCTCTGTGACACTTCCCTGACCCCAAGTTCTGCTCTTTTATCTGGAAACAGTGTAGGGCACCTCAGAATACAAACAATTGTTTGTTACGCTCTCTTTAACGTTTCCAGAGTTTGAGAACAGAATCTGCTGTGTACTTCAGAGGGTTTAATAGAACATGAGCAATGTGCTAGGTCTCTAATTCTCTACCATTGTACCTAGGATACTCTTGCCCATACATTTTCATCATTTTCCAGGCAATACTGAATCAAACACTACCACCAGCAGACACACCATGGAGGAAAACATTTTATGATTAGATCAGCTTGAGAAATACGGCTGACTAGTCTCTACCAAGAGTTTGGAAATGCACTTCGGGATACCAGGGTCTCTGGTGATTTCCATAAGAAGATTCCAGCATTTTCCAAATTCTGGCATTTTCCAAATTTATTTGGCTGCATTAGTGTCTTTCAGTCTCTTTCATCCTACTTTAGGGAAAACAGAATTGAATTATTTGTATTCTGTTTATGGGGTCGTTTTTCAGAGACCATGAAACAGAGAGAAAAGTAATCAAGACTCGCTAATGGTTTAGATGAGAGCTTCCTATGTTCAGTGGAGAAAGCGATCCATTTCAGCTCATGTGAGGCATACATAGAACTGAGAGCTTCAGCTGGCACCACCCCAATAGGTGCTGCCTACAAAGCTCCTCTGTGTGCAAAACACTGTAAGCTGTTTGTACACTGATGCTCTTGTTATCTGCAGCCGTGAAAAGGAGAGAAATGATGGTAAAGTCCAGGAGTAAAGAAGAAAGAGGAGGAAAGCCATCAATAAGGCTGGAGAGACAGCAATGGCAGAAGCCTGCATTAAGATGATCGTGTTCCAGCAAGCCGTTTCAAAAATAACTGCCAGATTTTTTGGCTTTCACTGTTTTGCCACCTCTTCTCTCTTGATACTTAGGGGAATAGTGACAGAGAAAAAAAATAGGTGACCTTTTCAGAGGTATGATACAATCCGCCTTCTTTAATCAAGATATCACAAAGGAAACACAGTGGATCCATTCATCTTAATTTATTCCCCAGATGTTCTGATAGAGTGATCCAGTGATGATAAATACCGGGGTCGGGTTTAGTTCTTTTCTTTGCATTCCCTCATGCTGAGCTCTTTCCCACACAATGAGCTCAATACAGTTCTAAAAAAAAAAAAAAAAGAAAAAGAAAAACAAAAAAAACCTGTTCTTACTTTCTTCCTCTCCTCCATCAACTTCCTCCGTCTGGGGATGAGAGAGAGGGTCATTGTGAATGATCAGGCCCCTCTTGAAAGCCTACTTCAGCGGAAACCTGGCTGAGTTTCTCGCCAGCAGTGGAACACCTGCCAGACTGACTTATCCCAAGGTAACGCAAGAACAAAAGATATCATCAGTCGGTTTACTTAACAGTCTGTTTCCACTGCCCACAGTCTGGCCTTGTCTCTTCCATTTCTGCCTCCTCCTCTCACACGACTACAGGAAAAAAAAAAAGCCCTTGATTTTAAAAGTCAAGTCCATTCTCAGAGTGAGACAGGAGTTAGAAAAGGACAGGCCACTCGGGAAAGAGTTCCTCATACTTTACATCGTTTTAAACCAGTCGTTTCTGAGAGTGTAGGCAAATACTCTAAGATGACAGGGCTTTCTCTCCAGACCTGTGACAGTCATTCCTTAGCCAAGGAACCAAGCAGTTTCATGTTTGCATGGTAAATTGTGAGCAGCGTTGTGTTAACCGTGATAGCTTTCCCACTGCAGGCTGCACGCATGTGTCTGTTTGATTTTCTTCTTTTCCTTTCCCCCCTGACCTTCATCTTTGTTTTCATCCTAGAAGCCTTACCTGTAGTGGCCAGGTAATAGTGCCACCTCTAGCGATGGTAGGAATATATAGCTATGTCCACACAGGCCTAACATGTTGAATAAACATATGGAGACAAAGATCCACCTAAGTCCCCCAGAAAGCACATAGACACAGTCATTAAATCTGTGACCATCTCTGCTGACCTGATGAGGCTCTGAATTATTGGAAGAGAAGGTCGCCGCTGTTACATCTCTGCTCGTTCTTACTTTAACATCACCATAGATAAGAGGAGTATCTGAGGACATCCGTTCTCCAGGGTCGCAATTCTGCTTTCACCAGGATGAGTCAGAAACGTGGCCACTCTTCATCATCAACTGAAGGACAGAGAGCACCCTGCCTTTCAATGCAACTCATCTCTGAAGGGTCTTAATCGAATCTTCCTCTGTTCCACTAATTTCCCTTGTGTTCTCTGTATACCCATATTCTTATCTATTTATTCACTTATGTGTTCAGTATGGATTTATTGGCCACATGTTTAGAACGTTAAAGCATTGTGCTTTCCATCAAGGATTTTTGAAATGGAATGAAAGACTGTCTTAATCCTTGAAGAATTTGAACTGCCTGAAAGAGGGAACACCCAGGGTAAGCTGTCCTGGGAATACAATGTGCTGTGAAAATAACAAGCAGAAACACAGGCTTGATCTTTGGCACAGTTAAGGATGGCAGTGAGGACTGGTGGAAATGTCTGTCCTGACTATGTTTCCTAACTATTGGTTCTTCTTGGTATGTTTTCATTCAGGCATAAATCCATAGTTCCTCAGATACATCTTATTCTTTCACTTTTTTTAGTTTTCCTTTTAGTGTATTTGCTTCCTTACTTTCTGGAATCTTTTTATTCCAGCAAAACCAAGGTGAATTCCTTTATGCCAACTTGCAAGGCAGTTCATGGGAAACCTTTTTGAATCATGATTTAATTGTTTAATTGATTTTATTGTTATTATCATAAAAGGCATACAGCAACAAGCATCTCAACCAACATGATTAGGACTGGCAGACGAAGTACCTAACATGGACCGTCTGAGCTAGTTTAGTTACCCTGCTTTGTCTATGAAGATTCTGTCGTAGTAGTCTGTGTTTTGAAGAATATTCCAGAATTTTCTTGAACTGTAAAAGAGAATGAATTTTCCAGAGCTGAGAGGAATACTCTCAATTGTCATTGAACCACAGCAGTTAGGTCTTCAAAAGGACAGTATCTTACTTCCGTATATTTAAAATTTTTACTGACTTTTAAATTATGAGTAATGCTGCATTTGTTATGTTTTAAACCATACACACATTAGGAGTTGGCAAACAGCTAATGAACACAAGCATTAACTGCCAGAGTTATCACTTTTTTGGTAAAAACATTAAATATCCATTCCCTTTGCACTTAAAAAATATCCAGTGTGACATCATCAATTCTAGTCACCAAGCGTTTGTTAATTTCTGCAATTTATTCTTCTTACAGTACTGTAGTTATTTAACCCTTGACCAACATTCCCAGCAGTCCCCAGTCTCTCACAGTCACCATCCTACTGTCTTTGCACAAGACGATGGACTAAGATCCATTATGGTTGAGTGCATTGTACCTGTGTACACCACATTTTTTATCCACTGGTCTCCTGAGGCACAGCGAAACTGATTCTGTGTCCTGTCTCAGTAAAAAGCCGAGTGGACACCCTCTTTGACACACTGATTTCCTTTCCTGTACCTGGACAGCTAACAGCCACATTTTTAATATTTTGAAGGACTTCCAGATGGCTGTATATTTCTACCAACAAAGTATAAAGTTTCTTTCTTCTATCCTTTATATTTTTGTAAAAGAATGTGGATGGCAAAAATATAGGGCAACTTAAACAGGATCTAAGTTTGTTTTAACTTCTCAAATGCAGGCTGCAGGTTGTATACAGATTGCTCTTTCTTCCATAGAAACTTTCCCTGGAAATGCAGGTTACTGTTTTAGTTAGAGAGTTGACTAGGAAATAAGTTATGTAAAATAGTTATGAAGCTCCAAATCAGGGAAAGTACACAAGTTTTATTCAGCAAATCACTGTTACATTATCTCTGGAAGTCACACTACTACAAGCATTATGTGCATATCACTTAGATTATGTACTTTAAAGTAGCAAAGAAAAGACATACATAATACAAAAATTTGATATTCGTGCATGAATTTAACAAAATACAAAAAGAAAATTCCAAGATAGGACCACAGAGATAGAATTTGATGGAAGGGAGTCACTAAAGTGAGGTTAATTACAGGGCAAATCTCACCCAAAAAGTGACGATTCTCAGAGAGAATCTTAGGCGATGAAACACAAGTCTCACTTAAGAAAATTATTGCTCACTTATTAATAAAACTGATAAAATTCTATCGTACCAAAGCAACACATAGTCTGTGTTATAAATATTCATTCCAAACCAGTTTGCAGTATGTTTGATGTGTAAATACTTGATTCTGGTGACCTCCAGTCTTACTTGGTGTGTGCAGTGGTGCGCGTGGTCTTTTTAGCTGTCCAGAAAGGGCACCAGCTCATCACTCATGAAGGACCAGCTGTCCACCTACCAGCGTCGTCTCCACTTCCAGGATTTCAAGCGATGTCCCGTGTTCTCAGGGGCCCAGAGACACAGACGAGTAGTTCAAAGGCGCCAGTACTCCAGGCGCTTTGCAGGGCTTGGGGTGGGGGACGAACCGACTTCATGGGAATCTGATTAAGGAGAGGGAACCAGGCTGCTCTTCCTCTTCAGGTGAAACGAATTTCCGAAGATCCTCCTTGCAAGTGTCCCAGCAAGTTCTGCGTGGAGCGGCTCTCGCAAGGGAGGTACCGCGTGGGAGAAAAGATCCTCTTCATTAGGGTAAAGTTTCACTTTAATTATTACCTCCTTATTCATAAGGACATTCGGGACGTGGACTGGGAAAATATGATGGGAAATTTGACGAAGCAGTAAGTAGGAACTTCCTTATGATGCTGACAGTAGGAACGAAGCGTTAAGGTAGGAACTTTTTAAAAAGCAGTGTCCATGCTGGTGTATTACTGAGGGTCAAATAAATAGAACTGTGATCCTACATTTTTGCAAACAGAGAGATAATAAAGATCAGCTACAGTAAACAAAGTATGTTTGCTTTAGTGTAAGCATTTGGTTTAAAGGAAACCTTCCCCGGCCTCCTCTCCTGCAGGGAGAACAGGGAGAGCCTTGTGCCCTCATTTTCTAAACCTTGTGCTGTGGAAATGATCATGTCCTTTGTTCTGAGAACCTTTTGGATCCTTTCAACAGAGTTTTCTAAGAAGTCTACTTTACGGACCAAACTGAGAGTCACGATTAAACGGTGACTGGCGTTTCTTACTGAGTTTTCCAAGTTAGAATAAAAGAGTGTGGACCAATGACTGTTTTGTTAATTTTGTCCATTTTTAAATGGTCCAAATTTAAATTCAAATTCAGATTATAATACATGTAATAAATTTAGATTCTAATTAAATTGCTTAATAAAGCAATATTTCATTTCAGGCCTTTCACTGGCAATCTATTTGGTTAAATAGCATGATGATTTCATTTCTCGAAATAAGATTGTTACTTCTGCTAAGATGAACAGTTCCTTTCTTAAAAGTAAAAGAAAATTTGAAATGTAGCATTGAAACATTCCCAGAAATCTTCAGTAAGTAAAAGTATTTTGTCTACCTTAATTTAGAGTCATTTCCGGAAGAACAGAGATTATAACACCAAGGAGCTGTTTATCTTCTCATTTAAGTAAATTCCAAACATCTTGCTTATTATTTGTAGCACAGAATGATTTGGATGTGTGAATCTAGTATAGTTATTGAGCACTTCTAAAATACATCTCTAATGAATCTCTGGGAATTTGATTGTAACATTTTCTTAATTTCAACTTTAACCTAAACTTGTTTATGGACAGGTCTCTTTAAAAGCTCTGATGAGTGTATGTGAGGAAATGTTTGACTTTAAAACATAGTATCAATCATTATGCATTTTAACCTAATTAAGTCAATGTTTACAGAAAATTTTACATTGCAGGAAATAATTGCTGTTGTGTTTTGGAATGCCAGCAAGAGGGGTATAGAAATGTATTATTATTAACAATCGGGAATACATGTGAAAGAATAGTCTAACTAGGAAACACAGTTTCCTCAGCTTCTTACTGTATAGTTGTTGTTGTTTTTTATTAGAAGGACAACATTTTTTAAGCCAAGCTTTCTGCTTTCACTTTAGCATGTTAACTAATAATGATTTAGAATCTCCATGGATCTGTTGAAATTGTACCAGGCTGACCTTTTCTGAGGAACAGTTTCCCTCTGAATATTGGGCTCTAGCATCTAGAAGCAACATAGAGGGCTTTCTTGTCTTCAGGGAGATACACATATGGTTATATATCAGTGACTTACTTAGTGATTGTAATTCTGCTCTGCTGTGTTAGAAGGAACTGAGCTCTATCAGTAAAAACGCTTCAGAGGTATTGAATCCATTTTCAGATGATCTTAAGGTTGCTGTTGTGTATAACTTTATTATAGTTCTATGTTTTCTGGGCTTGCATTTTTATGTGATATTATAAAATTTGCCACATCCTTTCATGAGGTGCTATTAATATGGTCCTATTAACCTGGCCATGTTTAAATATATTGGTACGTAAAGAGGACATGTACCAAAATACACTCTCTGTCTGAGGGTCTGTCCACTGGCTTTCTGTCCATCTGTGGTAGTGGTATCTTCCTGTCATAAGGGACCTGTCCAGTTCAAAGAACAAAGCACTGTCATTGAAGTTTATTAAGACTATTGACTTTACTCTTAAAGGTAACACAATTATCACAACATTGACTCAGAGGGAACTGCCCCTCTGAAAGTCAGATCCAAGGTTCTCTTAATAAACTTGTGTTTAACACAGTTACACTTGACTTACTCCTCTCCGTGAAAGCCGGATTTAATGTCATTATCATTAACCACCTTCCTGGGTCTGGTGACAACACCCAGCAGTTTACTTTATTGTTTTGTGATTAAATATGTACGTAAGCATGTCTTCCCTTTATACACTTAAAGGCTAACTGTAAGTAAAAGTTTTAAAACTTTAAAAATGTGTACAGATTTCAGTGGAAGTTCCAGGAAGATATTTTCAGTGTAGAGTATGGTTCATCTGTTGATTCCTAGAAACCAGCGTAAGGATACATAGTTCCCATCTATCTGCTGTGCAGCTACGTGTAGAAACCTCCATAAGATTATGTGGTTTCATTTGGCTGTATCAATATGTCCCCACTTAACAGATAGTGAGTCAGTCTCTACCCAAGGATAAAACAATCCGTCAGTATGAAGAAAACCTCTGAGGCCTTCTACTTTGATTTTATGCAAATGTCCTAATTATCTCCTGGCACAGAGGAGCTTTTTGTTGTTATTGTTGCTACTCAGTCAAAAATTTTTTCCAAGCCAGGATTTTGTCCATACTTTTCCTTGTTCTCTTAACTTTCAAATGTGACTGATTGTATCCAAATTATACAGATCCCAACTTACTGTCCTTGGAGGTTCTAGCGATCCCTTGACTCACCATTTCCACTCGTTTGGAGAGCTGGTTGTAACCCAAACCGGTCAGCTGAAGGCCCTGGCTCCTCTGCACAGCTTCCAGAGTCACTCTCTACACAGGCAGACTGGAGTGTCCCTAGAGAGACCCGGCCCAGGATTTCTCAGCCAACTCCACACAGGGGAGACGCTGCCATGCTCTTCCAGACTCTTTAAGGGTGAAATCGGTGTCTGAGACTGTCCGGAAGCACAAGCAACACCATTCAGGTCGTAACTCAAAACTTTGGTCATACATTAAAACTAAAATTCTGATGGTAACCCATGTTCTTCATAGAACAGGCCAATCATAACTTGAGAATCCACTGTATTTTTTAAATTTACCTGGTGAGGGTAAAATCTCTACCAATTTCTGCTATAGTCGAATTTGCATATCTCTGATCAGTCATGGTCTGTAGCTTTGAAATATACATAAGCAGATCTAGGGTGTGATGTCTTGATTTGTGGGAGAGGAAGAATGTCTCCCTTTTTCTGCTCCTTCAATGAGTTGGTGCCAACTGGTCTTGAGTATGAAAACACTTGGGAAAAACTGAATCGGGGACATCGGGATTAGGGGCCAAGCCCCTTGTGGAACAGGGGCTCCTGAGATTCTGACCATGTTAAAGTTTGAATATGACCAATCTTTAAAAACAGAGAATGATAGGAAGACACTCACTGGAATACAGCACAGTCAGAACTCACTTTGTGTCTGCTCATGAAAGAATGTTGTCACTGTGCACTACGAAGGATTATGTTAAGTTTTATGTTCGGCTGAGAGAAAATGCTTAACATGAAATGCTCAGTGGAGAAAAGAGCCACATAGGTTTTATCTCCACCTACAATAGCTTATGTAAAAACAATATGTTGTTGTGATGAAGACTTGAGTAGAATAACTGAAGCTAGTTTTTAAGTGTTCATGTAGAATTATGAATGAACTAATCTTTGTTCTTAATTTTTTCATATGATTTTCTTGTGATGATAAACAACGCTAACCAGAAGTCAGCAGTTGCAAAGCTGACAATAAACCAAAGGCCCTTTGAAAGTTGTCAGGTTAATTAGCCAACTTCTCATTTTAAAGGTTGTTTTTCTAAGCATCTCGTCTTTAAGAAAAGTGTACGAAGATTTATCATGGCTTTTGCACTGTTAGATCTGGGAAGCATTTGCATTTTATTATGAATTTGGAACATATTTTTCCTTGGATGAAGCACTAATCTTTTCTTCTCTTTACTGTTTTCCTTCTTCATTTTGAAAACTCACATAGTTGGAGATCAGCCCAGGAAAAATGCCAGCATTAATCTACGGTCTAGATAATTTTTTTTTCTTTGCAGACTGCACCATCCTTCAGCCACACATTTGAATTCTTTCTATTAATCAATCATTAATGCTTTCACTACTTGGTGGTCCATTCCTTTGGGGGTCAGTATTTAGGGACATGAAAATACCCCAGTGTGATAAACTGATCTGACCGAGCTCTGCTTATGTGTGACATGGATGCACGTGAATCCAATCATCCACCGGGAAACTTCTTTACACTTAGCGGAGTTGCTCTTATTCAGGACAAGAGGACTTCGGACGAAACAGCTGTCAGTGGGGCATGCTCGGAGGCAGCTGACTTTCTGTGTAGCTTGCTTGAGTAACGACAGAGTGGATGCCTTTTTTCAGGGAGCCCGAATTTGTCAGTACCATAACATTACACTTTAGGGTTGTTCCAAGTATTTTCCAGAGAATAATTATTCTGGAACATACTCAACACGCAGTTTTTAGAGACACAGTAGAAAGGTTGAGCATGTTTTTAAAACGATTCCTGTACTTGACTTTTCTGACCTCTTCCAAACACTTCATGTATTTCATTACAACTTCTCATCCCAGTATGTTGTCCTTCCCACTGTATAGCTGTGGAATCCAAGACACAGACGTGCAGTATCTTCCCCAAGCCACGAGCTATTTACTGCTGGGATCCAGATTCAAACCCTGACAATTTAACACTTGAATTTGTACACTTTAATGTTAAGTATGCTAATTTATTTTCCTGAAATTTCTTCAGTGCTTTAATACATTAATAGAATCTATAAGCTTCTACAAAGACTAATACTGTGTAGCATTTTCCACATATTCTTAGCCATGAAAATAATGTTCCTCCCTGCATTGCTTACCCAATCCTGGGCTAGGAAATTATGAAAACATATTTTGAGAAAGCCACCTAAATCTAAAATTTTAAAAGTAATCGGTAACAAGAATTATATTGAAGTGGAAGTTTTCTGTTTCTTTCTCTTGCCACAGTTAAAACCCAAACATTTTAAGTTGCTAATAAGAATGATTAAATTTGTGCTTATTTTTGCTATTGAACCCCATCAGAAAAGATTATTTCCAAGGAAATGTGCAGGAAACCTTTATGAGAAAATAAACTAAAATTTCATAAGGTCATATGGGTTATATTTTACCAGGTACTTTATAAACATTATTTGAAAGACTCCTCTCTACCACACAGTGGGATGATTGTTACTCTTTTGTGAAAGATACTGGAGGATAAAGTCTTGAGAATTTAAAGTCTCAAGTAAATGATATGATACCTGCAGTCCTGACAGCCTAACCTGCCACACAAGCCAAGCTTTCCCTTGGGCCACTGACTGCAAGAATTTAATCACAAGACTAGTCTTCTAAAACGGAGGAATTAGATCATATTTATGGTTCAACTATAGTAAAATATTTCTTTTTTTTTTTTTTTTTTTTGGTACTAGGACTCAAACTTGGGCCCTTGTGCGTCCAAGGTTGGTGCAGTACCACTTAAGCTAAATCTCCTGCCCCCAGTGAAATATTTCTTATACCATTTTAATTAAGTTATACAAAAAAAACCCACAAAGGATAATACACTGTGTGCCTCCCATAAAGAAAGGGAAGTAGTGTATTTGCTCACTGAATCAGAGATGACGCTAACAATCACAGCAGTATCGATGAGGTGTTTGCTGTATGCGAGGCACTGTCAAAAGCTCTGTGTTGTCTGTCTCATTTAGAATTCAAAACTAATTAGAGCTTTATATATAATTGAAGATGTATCGTTGGCTGTTCTTACACATTTTTACTAACAGTCAGGAAGTCAATTCTCCCCGATTTTCATTCTAGTCTCATTGAATCTTGATAATTGCAGATATTTAAGTGGATTGATATTATCTGAAGACACTTTCAAGCTCTACATTTCAATAAAATTAAGTGAGATTTGATGCTGACACACTCATAGTTTAAGGACATTTTTGCCCAGTTTGAAGAATATGACTACATGAAGGGCCTAAGAAAGAGAGAGTGAATAATTTAACTGGCAATCAGCAAAGGGATTTGCACTGTTATGGAATAACCTTCTTTTTACTACTTTTGAATGAAATCATCACAGATCTAGAGAAAGGTCACATATGTTGTTATTGACACTGTGCAATTTTTTTCTTACCGTAATAATTCTTTGGGATTATACCTGGGTGGTAAAAATCAACTCACTCTCATAAGGCAGGGGAGGAAGGCACTGAAGCAGAGTTACCATAGCAACCGAACCCTGCAGTGTCTACTGGGACTTGCTCTAACTGAAGGTCCATCGGCAGTGAGGGATGTGACATTCTTTCTGGCTTTTCTGACACAAACTGATTCACTGGCAGTAAAACCTTGGTTCAGACTGCATACCTTTCCTGGTAATGAAAAATAGGCTGTTGTGGAAAAAATGCAGAAGAGCTTTAAATAAGTAACAAGAAGATTAAAGCTTCCATTCATCTTAGTGGAACCATTATAGAAATGGCCATTGTTTACCAGCTGAAAGCCAAAAATTATTTTTTTTTTGAAAAAAAAATCACCACCTAATTTGGAGATTCATGAGAACAGTAGTTATGATTCTAAAACTAGGCCATGGTTTATGTTGATGCCTGTGGCTGTTTGTTTCTTAGGTATGCAAAATCTCCGGCAGCTCCTACAGACCTTGGATCCATTTTAGACACACCACGGCCAACACCACCAATATTTCCGAACCTGTTATCTTTCTTGTCCAACTGCCTTGAAATAGCACTAATTCAAGAGAATTTTAAAAAGCATTTAGCATGTAATTAAATGCTTTAATTTCAGTTATACAATTCTTTCTTTTAAATAATTTTCCCATCAAAGGCACTTGTATTTATTTATCATGTTCACTTAGACTGGGCTGAGTTAGTAGCCCATGGATGTAATCTAAAACATCTCTGAAAGACTTCACTGATGTTCATAAATTCTGAAACTTCAGTCTGTGAGAAAGGGGAACATTGTGGAGAGATGGAGCCCACTGAATAAAAGATTCAGCTGATGGGGCACTGTCTTTATGAGACTTCCTTTTTAGGGAAGAAACTATGAAATTTAGAACAAAAAAATTAAGCCAGATTTAATTAAAGATATTAGCCTGGCACTGTATCTTTTGATACTACTTTTAAAAGCAAGAAAAACATTTGATATGTATTAGTAGAATGCAAACAGTAGCTAAAATATTCATAGGTCTCATATGCTTCAGATAGATTATTTATTTCCCTTCCAAAGACCACTTTTAATATGCAATAAGTGACAGCTCAATACCAAAAAATCACTCTTCCCTGAAAATCTGTCATTATTAGACATTAGCATTGAGATTTTTAAACTTGTTCCTGTCTTCACCTAGTTTGATAAATATTCTTTTTCAGGTGCAACACAATTAGCAACATTCACTGTGCTTCATGGTTTATAATACCATGTGCCTCCACTTCATCTCAATTTTCTTTTGCTGTTAGGCTACATCTAGAGAAGATGGTCCTTTTGCCCTACTGGCCACAGATCAAAACTATTTAAATGTTGAAAAACATTGGAACATCAAATGACTTTATTGAGAAAATGTATGGTTCCTAGGGTCAACATTCCCAGTCTCTCCCTCTCCAAAATTAAGATGCATTATAATTGTACATTCCAGTAAGGATGTGTTGTGTACATATCGGTCTGTGTAAGTATGTGTGGAGTGAACCTGAGTTGTGTGGAATTAGTCCATTGACTTGGCGTTCTGGTGGATTTAAAAAGAGAGCTCAGGTTGATTTTGCCTAAAATTTAACTCTTGAATCAAGGGTTTCATGGTTAAAAGATTATTTTCTCTGTATGTACCAGCACACCCCTACACAGCCATCCGAGTCATCCACCACTCCCTGAACTATTTCTTTGTAACAGGTTCTTACTTAGGTGCTTTCGTTGTCTTCTTCTATTTTATCATTCACCATGTCTGGAGGTAGACATTAGTACTTTTCCTTTTAAATATAAGGAAACTAAATGTTGGAGAATTAGTTACTACAAAGACTAAGTTAGACCCTTTAGTTTGAAGTGAATGTATCCCACTTCAGAGTCCCAAGTTTTAACCATTTTAACACTACCCATTTTATTTCAGACTGTGTAGTCTTTTGCCATATTGTTGTATGATATGACGCCTCTATCTTTTCACATCTGTTAGTAATTGACCTTCCACTGGCAATTCCTAATTTGTCTATATTTTGCCCGTGTACTATGGCAAAACATGGAACTTAACAGCAAATACTTGTTAGAGAATCAGACGGGGAAAACCTAGGAAAGAGAGCCTTACAAAGCAACAGCCAGAAAAACAAACGGAACCCCAAATAAAAATGGTTTTCATGGACTTAACAGATATATCAGTTTTTTGAGTGTGTTGACCAGATTTCAAAAGTCTTCCAGAGCACAAATTTGTTCTAAGAATTAAAAATACTAAGTGATATTCTTAATTACACATTATGGTTTGTAATTTGCTTTGCTAAGATGAAATCTTTAATTAGGTATGAAAGAATTTCCTGAAGCAGAAAAGTGAAATTGCCTTTTATTCATTTTTTTATAGTTTCTTCAGAGTCTAAATTAAACTTGTAACAAAATGGAAACTAAGAAGAATTTGGCCCATCAACTAGTGCTTTTGAAATCAAGTTCCTTAAAGTTAAATGTCTAGTGATTTAAAACATAAACAATTTTCTTGACTGTTTTCAACCTTGTCACTGGACAACAGTCTAGTTATTTTTTCATGTGGATTATAAAGGATATTTGCATATGCATTATCTCATTTTAGTATCATTAGCACCCTTTGATAAAATTCAGTGGGATTGTTGATTTTTATATTTTGTTGAGGAAGAAAAGTCATCTAGTGGACATTTAGAAACTTTCCTGAGTTAATCCAACTAGTAAGTGCCTTATCCAATTAAAGCATAACATTTTAAGATCAGCATTGCATGCTTTAAATTTCATACATTTTAAAATTTCCTTTGGAGTTTTTGTTAAATTCAGCATAGATGAAGATGTTTAGTTGTTCACTGTGCTTTAAATTTATAAATCATTTGCCTGAAATTACAAAATAGATGTTATATTACAACGTGGAATTACAAAGCTTGCAAGATTTTCTTTCTTTTATAGTCTTCAACAAGAGTATTTGTTTGTTTATGTCTTTCTGCACCAATATGAGTGTGCCCAATTTTTTTTGCGAAGAGGAATGAAATGAAACAACTGTACCTAATATGCTGTGTTCCTGAATTATTAATGAGTTCTCTAGCAGCCAAAGACTAAACCTGTGAAATATCTGTCATTTTAAATTCTTTATCGTTGCCCTGTGGGCTCACATTGCATAAACAGGACGCAGCCAGCTTCGTTAAGAAATACATCTTGCAGATGTGACCACTGGGAGTTTTTACTGAGTGTATTCGAGCTATGTGGTGGAAACGCTGCCATTTAACATGGACGGTAATAAATATGAACTCTGTTCTTCGGTGCTGCTTATCTGATAAAGTCCTTAAGTTTTGTTACTATACGTTATGGTTATTTTAGGCCTGACCTGGTGTTTCCAATACCCGAAATTTTGAATTTCAGAGCCACAGTTAAAATATGTAATCTTACTGCTGGAACTAGCTGTGCCCCTTTTATCCACAGTGCCCGGCCCGCCCTGGGCCCCCGCTGGAGTGCGTGCCAACCCCTGCGGTCTGCAGTGCACTAAGTGATACTGTCAACCTTGCTCGTAATGAGTATCTCATGCATATTAATGTAAGGCTTGGCTGTGCGTTGTCTTATAACACACTCATCTCATTTCCTGCCATCTTGTTCAAAGCCTACTGAGATCACAAGGAAAGTTTTGTGGGGCTTTAGGGAAGACCAAGATGTCAGAACTAGAACTGAATCATGGCATTAGTATATGTTGTGCAGTTTTCTGAAAGTGACTTTCCTGATGCTCCCAAAAGCATAAAAAGTAAAGACCCAGCAAGTTACTACGTAGCAGTCCCCTGTCACAGCAAGCACGCTTGTAAGGAGTCACCGCGCTGGGGACTCAGGCGTGTCCTCAGTGCAGCTGCTCTTTCCCGGCACATCTAACCCGTCAGCGCCACATGCATCCCTGTCCTAACACTCGTGCCCGTTCAGAGAAAATGCCGCTGGCCTGTGCCAGAGTTCTTAGCATCTAGTTTGTGTTACACACAGGTTTTAAGTAAACAGACACTTCCTGGACGATTATAATTATTTCAGTTATTTTGTGTAAACGGCTCCTGCATGGCTCTTTGTTCTCGTTACCCCATCCAGCTGACATTTGTTTCCCAGAAACTCACACCTCAGTTAGCAGTCTCTACGTTTCATTCTGATGTTGTCTTTTGTTGTGTTTTGGCCACTTTGCAAGTTCATAGGAAATAGAATACAGAGAAAATGGGCTACTCTTTCAGGTGCCTAATTTAAAGACAGATAACGGGCAAACATCATTAAAGTTTATTTTGTAGCTTTTGCAATAGGAAGAAGAACTGCACGAATCCCAATCTGGAGCCTCAGCACCTACACAGACGAGAATATTTAATGGGTCATTTTCTACCAATGTGTTAGTCATGACCAAGTTACCCGATTCAGGGCTGCTTTCCCGTTGTAGTTCACTGCAATCCTTTGAAGTCCTGGATTACTAGAAAAAAGTAGAGAAATTCACGAAGATAGAGCTTTCTTAATGTCACATTGCCTGCCTGCTTGGTGGGAATAAGGCTCAGTAGGATTTGGCCTTGCACACGAGAGCATTCTGGACCAGAGTGGACATGGCGCAAAACTCTCCAGAGATGTTTGCAAACAACTTTACATTTCCCACCACTTCGCTCACAACCTACCGTTTACCCGCAGTGAACCAGAGGTCCTGTGAGGCGTAGGGAGGGACATTGACAGCAGCAAAGCAAGCACTGCCCCCCTCTCATGAACTGTGGAGGCCTCAAGTACCTTTTGTGTGTCTTCAGCATTTTGTAGCAACAATCACAATTCCTACAATAAGTGTTGCAGAACATGAATTGCAAGCAACATCTTGACACCAAAGATGTGAACAGGCCCCTCCTTCCTGCCCTGCACCCAAGACCCATGTGTATTAATATGTACACTTTGCTCTGTGAACTAAAGGAAAGGTGAAGGTGATACATCCAACAGTCAAGGAATGATAGCTTTACAAACAAGCAACGCAATAAAAGCACAGTCAAACCGAGAAAATCACAGCCATGATAACCCCTGAGGGCAAGAGAAGGGAAACGAATTTCCTCCAAAGATGACTTTGCTACCTTGATGCTGAGAGAGCCTACGAGGTGTCCTTTTATTCCTATTGAAAGCCATTCAGACAAAGTAGGTTTTCCTTGTAATCACTGTGAGTTTTGAATGCTGAACACATTTCAAATTATGAGTGGAGGAATTAGTCAGATAGAAGGTGTTCAGATGTTGCATGGCTCTGTGGAGGTAAACCCGAGGGGAGGGCTTTGTTATGATGTAGGCACTGGTGTGGGTGGGCAGGGGGGTGTTCCACAGACATGAGAACAAGATGGCAGGAAATTCCCTCAGAGGAGACGTCTGCACCCTGAGAATGGAGATCACAGTTACTTAATGTTCCCTAGATTTTGTTAGACATTTTCTGTACTCTGGTGTATGTTTTCTATTGTGGAACTGAGACAGATTGCCCACGTCTGCTGTCCAGGCAGGCTCATTTTCTTACTCATCTTTTGTTTTGAAACAGGAAACCAGAGGACCCCAGAAAAGTGAAAATTGTACTGTTGTGTGTTTCAAAATGCCGATAGCCAACACAGTCCATGCTTCTCTGATTATGCGTACTTCACTAATTTAATGTAGATGTCTATGCAAAAAGCTACCTTGAATTTAGAAAATAAAAAGAAAATAGTTGTTCTCAATGTAACTAAAAAGAAAAGAGTTTTCTTTAATCTTGTCGCAGAAGGTCACAGTTTGCATTTTCAGGTGATGTTCCTGTTCTTTTCCGCAGTGGAGATGAGTGTGTTTGATGAACTTTGTGTCTTCTTGTTTCAGTAGGGTCTTCATGGTTGTGCCTATGTCTCCACAGCCAAAGTAAAGCAGACGTTGAAGGTAATTACTTAGCTAATTAAGGCGAAATCCTCTCCTCTCTGCTTTCAATATGGAGCCTGGGTCTCCAATCACGTAAGGGAATTTGGACATCTACAAGTGGGTGTTTTACTCATTTGCCTTCATCCTTTGCCCACTGAGGAAGTAAAGATTGTTCCTTTTTTGCTTTATTCCATAATATTTGTAAAAAATTACAATATGGTTGCATTGTGGGTGAGTGGAAATCTGTAACCTGGTCATTTTTGTCTTTTTCTTAGTTTAATTCTCATGCTTTAGAGCATTCCTTCATAGAATTTATTATTAAAATTGCTTTAAGGTACTAACCCGGGTTTTTGCTTCCATATATAGTATCTTGTTTTTTGCTTTAAATATTTTAAATAATACATCCATAGGATTAAAATTTAAGCCTCAGAACTCGAGAGTATTTCCATTCTACTCTCATTGTGAATCGCTCTTTGTGGTAAAGCACATGTGAAATCTGTGGACTCTGCTGAATTTCGGCTCCTGCTGCTGTGGCACTTCACCTGCAAAGGTATCTGCAGGGTTTTACCCTGTATGATTTTTTACTTCAGCCATACAAAATTTGAAAATGAGTTTAGATTACTGAAGGAGTGCGCCTCCATGCCCTCCCTTACCATCATGCCTTCCTTCACTCATTCATCACCTGAACAGCACGGGAATGAGGCACCAGAAATCTTCAGGACACGGTTTCTCCATTTCTTTATAAATACAGCGGTGCCTGCGTTCGCTCACACATTTAATCATTTCCCCTCTTCTGGTCACACATGGAACTGGAAGAGAACTGACGCCAAGTTTCCCATAAGATCAGTGTTGACCCTGACCGTTCAGTTGGGTTTGGTTCTCTAGCAGTTCAGTCTGTGAGCTGGTCATGGAGAGAGTCGAGACCCAGGAGCGCCGTGCCACTCTGCTGCAAATACTTAGCACATCCGGTTTATTCTGCTCGCTCAGTGTCCTTGGCGTGGTCATCCCGAGGGAGAGCGGGCAAGGGGAAGAAGGAGGGGGCTCCTGAGGCCTCTGGTCAGCGAGTAGACGGGTGACGGAGCACGACGCTTGGCTGTGTTGGCGACAGCGCAAGACGCCGCTGTCCCTGGGCTGGTCGGAAGGAGGTGTCTGGAGACCTCCGTGCAC
>PVIC010021416.1:0-28617 GCA_004025085.1 Thryonomys swinderianus
AAAAAAAACAGACAAAAAGATCAGCACCACAGGGAAATTCAGAGAAAAGGGAAATAAAGCAAACTGAAACTCAAACACCAGGACTCTTCGAGAGGGTAACCGAGGCAGATCTAGTAAAATGGAAATCAGAACTCATCTCAGATCAAAACAGAGATACTGTCCATAGTGAAAGATTATCATTAAAGACAAGGTCAGTGAGATGATAGAATCCAAGATAGCAAAAGCAATAGAACCTTTCAAACAGCTTCAAGCAGAGCTCCAGGTGATGATGAAGGAGAACAAAAGTTTGCAAAGTAGGATGAATGAAGCAGAGAACCCAATCTCAGACCTAGAGAACAGCATAGCAGCCAATAGGCAGGAAAGACATAATCTATGGAAAAGGGCAAGAGACCATGAGAAATCAATCCAACAGCTTCTAGATGACTCAAAGAAAAATAATATAAGACCGATTGGAGTTACTGAGGAAGCAGGAGACAGTATAAAAGACATAGAAAAACTTGTCAGAGATAACGGCAGAAAACTTCACAGGAAAAGAAACGGACAACCAAATACATGAGGCCTATAGGACTCCAAGAGGCTGTGACACAAAAATGTCTACACCTAGGGCTCGGAGGATTAGCTCAGTGGTTCTGGCACCTGCCTCACAAGCACAAGGTCCTGAGTTCAATCCCTGGTAACCACATACAATGCTGGGCATGGAGACTTACACCCACCAGCAATCAATAACACATACCACATACCACAGTGCCAGGCGTGGTGGCTCACGCCTGTAATCCCAGCACTCGGGAGGCAGAGACAGGAGGATTTCTGAGTTCAAGGCTTGCCTGGACTACATAGTGAGCTCAGAGCCAGCCTGAACTACAAAGCGAGACCCTGTCTCAAAAAAAAATCTACACCTAGACATATAATTATCAAGGTTCCAGATGCACAACAAAAGAATGAAACACTAAAAGCAGCAAGAGAAAGGAAGAAAATAACCTACAAAGGGAAGCCCATTAGGCTCACAGCAGACTTTTCAACACAAACACTCCACGCTAGGAGAGCCTAGAGGGAAGTATTTCAAGCATGGCAGGAAAACAACCTCCACCCTAGACTGTTGTATCCTGCAAAACTATTTTTCAGAATAGACAGGGAAATAAGATACATCCATGATAAAGAACACCTGAAAAACTTCACAGATACGAAACTTGTACCCCAAAACATTCTAAAGAACATCTTGAAAAAAAAAAAACACAGAAAATTTCTTACCCATGAGACCCAGCAGAGTGACCTCACTGGGGAAACAAGAAACTAAATAGAAAAGGGGAAAACCAAGGAAGAAAAGAACCAAGAACAGGGAAACATGGCAGTCCCAAATATGTCCATATCAGTCATAACCATTAATGTCAATGGACTCAATGGGCCAATTAAAAGACACAGACTAGCAGATTGGATCAAGAAGCAAGATCCTACAATCTGCTGCACACAGGAAACACACCTCATTCAGAAGGAAATCCATAGATTGAAAATAAAGGGTTAGAAAACAATCCTTCATGCCACAGGAAACTGTAAAAAAGCAGGAGTAGCTATCTTGTTTGCAGATAAAATAGATTTCAAAGCCAAACTGATTAAAAGAGATAAAGAAAGTCAGTAAATTCTTGTACAGGGAACTATCCAGGAGAAAGAAATAACAATCATAAATATTCATGCACCAAACTCTAATGCACCAAACTATATAAAACAAACATTAGTGGACATGAAAAGTCAGATAACCACAAATACAATAGTAGTATGGGACTTTAATACTCCACTCTCACAAACTGACAGATCAACTGGACAAAGAATCAATAAGGAAATACTTGAGCTAAATCAAACTTTTGAGCAAATGGACTTAATAGATGCCTACAGAATATTTCACCCTACAAAGCCAGAGTATACATTCTTCTCAGATGCTCATGGGTCATTCTCCAAAACATATCACATTCTAGTCCATACAACAGGCTTAAGTAAATGCAAAGGAACTAAAGTTATCCCCTGGATACTATCAGACCATAGTGCCTTGAAACTGGAGCTCAATAGCAAAAGAAATTCCAAGATCCTCACAAACACATGGAAATTGAACAACACTCTGTTGACCAAGCAATGGGCCACAAAAGAAATTAAAGAAGAAATTAAACAGTTTGTACAACTAAATTACAACCTACACGAATTTATGGGACACAATGAAAGCAGTTCTATGAGAGAAATTCATAGCAGCGAATGCCTACACTCGAAAAATACAGCAAACACAGACAAACAATCTAATGATGAACCTCAAACAATTAGAAAAAGAGGAACAAGACAAACCCAAAGCTCATACTAGGGAGGAAATTATAAGGATCAGAGCAAAAATTAATGCAATGGAGACAAAGAGAACAATACAAAGAATTAATGAATCAGGGCCAGAGGATTAGCTCAGTGGTTGGGGCACCTGCCTCGCAAGCGCAAGGTCCTGAGTTCAATCCCCGGAAACCACATACAATGCTGGGCGTGGAGACTCAGGCCCACCAAAAATCAATACCACATACCACAGTGCCAGGCATGGAAGCTCACGCCTGTAATCCCAGCACTCGGGAGGCAGAGACAGGAGGATTGCTGAGTCCGAGGCTTGCCTGGGCTACATAGTGAGCTCAGAGCCAGCCTGAACTACAAAGTGAGACCCTGTCTCAAAAAAAAAAAAAAAGAATTAATGAATCAAAGAGTTGGTTCTTTGAAAGGATAAATAAAATCCACAGACCCTTAGCCAACCTTGTCACACAAAGGAAGGAAAAGGCTCAAATCCATGCTATAAGGAATGAAAATAGGGAAATCACCAAAGATCCAGTGGAAGTCCAAAGGATAATAAACACGTACTTTGAAAATTTTTACTTCAAAAAGATGGAAAATCTAGAAGAAATGGATAGATTCCTAGACACATATGAATTTCCAAAGCTGAATGAAGAGGATATAATAATGTTAAACAACCTGATATCAATCTGTGAAATTGAAAACATAATAAAAAAACCTACCAACAAAGAAAAGCCCTGGTCCTGATGGCTTCACTGCTGAATTCTACAAAACTTTTAAAGAAGAGTTAATGCCAGGGCCAGAGGGTTAGCTCAGTGGTTCCGGCACCTGCCTTGCAAGTGCAAGGTCCTGAGTTTGATCCCTGGTACCACCTACAACAATGCTGGGCATGGTGACTCATGCCCACCAGCAATCAATACGACATACCACAGTGCCAGACGTGGTGGCTCACGCCTATAATCCCAGCACTCGGGAGGCAGAGACAGGAAGCTTGCTGAGTTTGAGGCTTGCCTGGGCTACATAGTGAGCTCAGGCCAGCCTGAACTACAAAGCGAGACCCTGTCTCAAAAAAAAAAAAATGCTAATGCCAGTACTTCTTAATCTTTTTAATGAAATTGAAAGGGAAGCAGTACTCCCCAAATCATTCCTTGAAGCAACCATTACCTTGATTCCAAAGGCAGATAAAGATCCCACCAAAAAAGAAAACTACAGGCCAATCTCTGTAATGAACATTGACACAAAAATCCTCAATAAAATACTGGCAAACAGAATATAGGGAGTTATCAAGAAAATAATACACCCTGATCAAATCGGATTTATCCCAAGGATGCAAGGCTGGTTTAACATAAGTAAATCAATCAATGTAATATACTATATTAATAGACTCAAGAACAAAAACCATATGATCATCTCAACAGATGCAGCAAAAGCATTTGACAAAATCCAAGACCATTCATGATCAAAACCCTACAGAGAATCAGAATAGATGGAGTTTTTCTCAGTCTGATACAAGCCTTTTATGAGAAACCAATAGCCAGCATCATACTTAATGGCCAAAAACCAGAACCTTTTACACTAAGATCAGGAATGAGACAAGGATGCCTGCTGTCACCACTCTTATTCAATATAGTACTGGAAACATTAGCCATAGCAATCAGGCAAGACAAAGATATAAAAGGAATAAAGATAAGAAAGGAAGAAGTTAAACTGTCATTATTTGCTGATGATATGATACTCTATCTAGAGGATCCTAAAAACTCAACCAAAAGACTGCTAGATTTAATTACCAAATTTAGCAGTGTTGCTTATTACAAGGTCAATGCTCAAGAATCGACAGCTTTTGTCTACACAAACAACAGACTCACTGAAAGAGAAACTGGGGAGTCGATACCTTTCACAATAGCACCCAGAAAAATGAAATATCTAGGAATCAACCTAACAAAGGAGGTGAAAGACCTCTACTCTTAAAACTATAGGACTCTGAAAAATGAGATAGAAAAGAATATCACAAAGTGGAAAGACATACCTTGTTCCTGGGTAGAGAGAACCAACATCATCAAAATGGCTATACTTCCACAACTACTATACAGATTCAATGCAATTCTAATTGAAATTCCAACAGTATACTTCACAGAGCTAGAGAAAATCATCCAAAAATTCATCTGGAACCACAAGAGACCTTAAATAGCAAAAGCAATTCTAAGCAACCTGACATGGCAGGGGGGTATTACAATCCCCAACTTAAAACTCTACTATAAAGCCACTGTGATAAAAGCTGCATGGTACTGGCAAAGTAACAGACCGAGAACCAGTGGAATAGATTAGAAGACCCAGAAACAACCCCAGGTTCACTAAGCCACCTTATCTTCAACAAAGAAGCCAAACATCCTCAATGGAGAAAAGACAGCCTCTTTAACAAATGGTGCTGGAAAAACTGGGCTTTAACCTGCCAAAAACTAAAGCTAGACCTATCTCTTTCACCATGCACAAAACTAAATTCACAATGGATTTGAGACTTAAATATTAAAACAGAAACAATATACCTGCTAGAAAACTGGTTAGGTAAAACTTAGAGACAAATTGGCTTAGGCAGAGACTTCATGAATAAAACCTCTATAGCACAAGAACTAGCAGAAAGAATCAACAAATGGGATCTCATCCTTCTAAAAAGCTTCTGCACAGCAAAAGAAATCACTGGCCCCACTAAAAGACAACCAACAACATGGGAAAAAGTCTTTACTAGCTGTTTGTCAGACAAAGGGCTATTATCTACAATATACAAGGAACTTAAACAAATCAGTCTCCCCAAGTTTAAAGACCCAATTCAAAAATGGGCATCTAAAATGAACAGACACTTCTCAGAGGCAGAAGTCAAAGCAGCCAAGAAGCATATGAAGAAATGTTCCACATCACTGGTCATTCGAGAGATGCAAATGAAAACAACACTGAGATTCCATCTCACTCCACAGAGAATAGCTGCTATTGCAAAATCAACCAACAATAAATGCTGACAAGGCTGTGGGGAGAAAGGAACCCTTCTCCACTGTTGGTGGGATTGTACACTTGTGCAACCATTGTGGAGATTCCTCAGAAAGCTAGGATTAGAGGTCCCATTTGACCCTGCTATCCCCCTGCTAGGAATATACCCAAAGGAATTTTAAAAATCACATTGGAAAGACAGATGTACACCCTTGTTCATAGCAGCTCAGTTCGTGGGGAAAAAGCTCAATCTTGGAAACAACCCAAAGGCCCATCAACTGGAGACTGGATAAAGATGTGTTTATTTTTATAAAATGGAGTATTACTCTGCCATAAAGAATGACAAGATTCATTCATTTATGTGCAAATGGATACACCTAGAGGACACACTAGTAAGTGAAATAAATAGATCACAGATATGCAAATACCAGATCTTTTCTTTGATATGAGCACCTGTAGATATAAAGGAGCTCCAGAATATATGATAGTTTTTGTAGAATGGGAAATATCCAAAGGGAATTTGGTGTGGGTATGTAATGAGGGGAAGGAATCAATATGATTCAGAAAAAAATCAAAGAGCATGTACACAGGGGGTGGGGTGTGTGGGTGGTTAGGGATGTGGGTAAAAATGAGAATTGACCTGTGTCACATACTGGTAGAAATTCCCCAATGTTGTGTGTGATTGTGAGCTATATATACAATGTACCAATAAAGAATTCAATTTAAAACATATGCTGAGATAGATGTAACCTTCTGACCAATTCACCTGTATGTCTTAGAATGTAGTAAGGCCCTAATGCTCTATTCTCCACCTCTTGTGTAGCTCCTTGTGCTTAAATACAGTGTATGTAGCCTAAGTGCCTCCTATCTATAGCCACACCTCCTTTCCTGGTTTATTTAAGGGACCCCTGGCCTTTGTTCCCGGGCTGACCACTTTGGAAGCAATTCCAGGTCAGTCTCAGCCGGCAATAAATGCCTTGCCTCCAGAGCTCCCGAGTGTATCTTCCATTCTCCCGAACTGGTTTGATTTATTTTCTGCTGTTTAAATAGAATAAACTTAATTATTTAATAAATTAAATAAATTTTATTCTGGGGTGACCTGCCACGTAGCCATAGACAATTAATACACTTTGGCTTTTCTTGACTCTCGACTATCTTTATGGAATTTATTTATTTATTTATTTATTTGTTTGTTTGTTTGTTTGTTTGTTTGTTTGTTTGTTTGTTTTTCTCCCAAATGTTCAAAAGCCACGATGGCCACTGGATCCACCTTGAGGTGAATGTGGGGTGAGCAGAAGTCCACAGGGTTTCAACAAGCTGACCACTTTGCTGGAAAGTATATATCCTACCAGAAAGTGAAAAGAGAAATGGAAAAAAATCCCAAGGATTTGGGCCTATGCTTCAGGCTACTCATTCAACAAGTTAACTAGTGTTTTCCCTGTAAACTGGTACTCAGTACTCACACTACCCACTCCGTGAATCTCCCAAAGCCTGTGTGGGCTCTCAAGGGACCCCCACATCTTACTCTCACAGCAGCTGTGTGCCTGCTCTTGGCTCCTGCCCCACTCCCCGGACTCTGCCTCCCCTGAAACCTGCAGCCAGCCACACTGACCCGCACACCTGCAAGAGTCCAGCCCATACCAGCTACCGAGCCAACCCAAGGCAGGATGCACAGTGTCAAGGGGACTCTGGGAATTTCCAAGCAAGCCAGATATGGAAACTGCTACACAAGGAGTAACCACAAATTAGCTGAGGGCCTAAAGGTCTCAGTTTAGGAACCAGAGAGAAATAGGTTTAGTTCCAGAAACTACTTTATGAACTGATTGACCTTCAACAAGTTAACTAGTGTTTTCCCTGTAAACTGGAACATAATACTACCTGTTTTAAATGGGATTACATTAAATCTGTGGAACCACTCAATACAAGACTTGACACTCCATAAATATTGCTGCTACTAGTAAAAATGGAAGATCAAGAGAGGAAGGTTTGATTCTCTTCCCAGCCCTGTATCACAAATTCATCCCCCCTTATTGTAAATCTGGTGAACGCTCATACCTGGTACAGCCTGGTTTCTTTGAGCTTGTTTTAGCTTTTTTCCTGCAACTCCACTCAATCTCCTCTGGTTTATGTCTACTCTGGTCCTGCCTTCCAACTCCAGCCAGGATTCCCAGGCTATTCCTAGGCCCTGCTGATGCTCTTCCTGTGCCACCATCTACCCACATCCACGCTTAAACGCCTGTCATCATGCCCTGGCCAGGTCCTGCTGCCCTGTGCTCTGTAAAGAGAAGCTTCACTGCACCATAAGATGTTCCTACACATCTTACGTGGGTTCCCTGGGCTCTTCGTTTTTAGGAGGAAAGAGAGAGCCTAGTTGCTTCTTTTCTTGCAGAGAATTGCCTATTCTGGGGAAAACTAACTGAAGTAATTTACATGCCCTGTTAATTACCTCACTACCAGACTCCCAGCTAAGTTGCCCTAGCAACACCTAGCAACCGGCCATTGTCACCAGCTGCTTCTGTGAGAGAGTTCTTCTGTTTTCTAAACAGTCTTTATTTAGTAGGCTTAGTGCAGAGAAGGGTTCAGTTAAATAGGGATCTGAAGAATATGTAACTGGCTTCATGGCGTCACCTTGCTTGGCTTTGCCTCCACTTTCCTATAGCTAGTGACATTCTTCCAGGGCCAATAGCTTCCTGGCAGGGATGGGAAGAGACGGTCATGAGACATGCTTCCAAGCACATCTTGAGAATCACATGGACATGCTAGCTGCATGACAGCAGTAAAATTATTTCACCTTGTTGTGCCTCATTTGATTCATTTATGAAATAGAGGTGATAATACCCTTTCAGGGCTGACCTGTGAATGAACTAAATTAGTACATAGTGCATGTACAGTGCTGCCTGAATAATCCCAAGGAAGAAAACAGCAGCCATCTTTCCAAGTGGTACTGCAGGAGTGTGAGCCAGTCTGGTAATTCAGGGGACTGTGAATGTCGTCTGTCTCTAGGTGTGACTCTTAGTTCTGTTAGGTCAACTTCACTGGATCAAAAACCACCTAGCAGGCCCTTCGTGTTGCCACAGTGACGGAAGCCGCCGCTCGGGGCCCAGGCTGCACTCGAAAGCGGGGCATTGCATCTGTACCCGCCACCTCAGGAACCAGATTTATTTCTGGGATGCTCTGAACTCAAGGCGATCTTTCTGCCTCAGCCTCCCAAGTGGTAGAGTTATTGGAGTGTGCCACCATGCCTGGCTCTATTTAAAGTGCACTCGAGTTAGGACCAGCCTCACATATGAACAGCCTGGGTTACCACCAGAATTTTAGTTGTAACTTAATGACCAAAATCTTACGTTACCACCTGAATGCCAGCCACTTGTGTATTTGTGAATGATGCCCGAAAAGCGTATGTAAGGGTCTGTAAGTGCCAGTCTGAATCCAGATGCACGTGTTTGTGGAAGTGATTTCAGTCAGTGCTTTATATAATCTCTTTGATGACTGCTATCAGAATGGCCCCCAAAAAGCTAGAGAAGAAACTAAAGGAAGGAAGGAAAGGTAAAGAAGAAGAAATTGAAAAGAAGAAGGAAATTTTGGAGAAATATGAGAGTGGTGTCTGTGTGACTGATCTTGCTAACATGTACAACATGTCAAAATCCACTATCTCAACAATCTTGAGGAAGAAAGATTTGTATAAGGAAGCTAGTGTTGCTAAAGGTGTTACTCAAATTAGTAAGTCTTGACCAACAGTATTAGACAAAGTAGAAAGTCTCCTATTAGTGTGGATAAGTGAAACGCAGATGGCAGGTTATAGCCTATCTGAATCTATAATTTGTGAAAAAGCTAGAACTATAAATGCAGATCTTATAAAGGATAACCCTTCAACAAGTGATAATGGTGAGACCTTTCATGCCAGCAGGGAGTAGTTTCACAATTTTAAAGGGAGAACTGGGATTCTTAGTGTGACTAGGCATGGAGAAGGGGCCAGTGCCAGTAAAAGGGCTGCTGTCCAGGCTTGAGGGCAGACAGTGGTGATGCTGAGAAACTGTTGGAGAAACCCCCAGAGAACTGTCTACAAAGGAACTTAATCAACGTTCGGCTGAGCAACAGAGAATGGCAGCTAAGGAGCTTTCTAAAGAGGAGGCGGAGGGCTGGAGATTTAGCTCGGTGGTTCCGGCGTCTGTGCCTGTCTCACAAGCGCAAGGTCCTGAGTTTGATCCCTTGTACCACATACAATGCTGGGCATGGTGACTCACACCCACCAGCAATCAATACCACATACCACAGTGCTGGGCGCTCATGCCTGTAATCCCAGCACTTGGGAGGCAGAGGCAGAAGGATTGCTGAGTTCGAGGCTTGCCTGGGCTACATAGTGAGCTGAGGGCCAGCCTGAACTACAAAGCGAGACCCTGTCTCAAAAAAAAAAAGAAAGAAAGAAAGAAAGAGGAGGCAGAGTACCAACAATGAGTGCAGCGAAGTTCTTCTGAAATCAAAAAAATCCTGAAAACATGGACAAAGCTACAAACATTTGTAGAGAAGACCCACCCAGACAGAGAAGAGGCCGACCATCGTATTCACTTGCTTAATGACAATGTCATGTAGTACTACGGAATAGTGTTAAAGACAGAAACGGACAGGGCCGGAGGGTTAGCTCAGTGGTTCCGGCGCCTGCCTCGCAAGCGCAAGGACCTGAGTTCGATCCCCGGTAACCACATAGAATGCTGGGCTTGGAGGCACGCCCACCAACAATCAACACCGCATACCACAATGCCGGACATGGTGGCTCACGCCTGTAATCCCAGCACTCGGGAGGCAGAGACAGGAGGATTGCTGAGTTCGCGGCGGCTTGCCTGAGCACCATAGTGAGCTTAGGGCCAGCCTGAACTACAAAGCGAGACCCTGTCTCCAAAAAGCAAAAAAAAAAAAAAAAAAAAAAAAAAGACAGAAACGGACAACCTTAAGCCAGTTTTTAGTTCTGAAAAGGTTAAGATCTAGTGAGCTAGAAACAAGTCCTAGTGGGCTACGGACTCTCACAAGGACAGAAAGGACACCAGTGAGCCAGATTCCTCATGTTCTTAGGGAAGGGACCTCTCCTTCCAAACAATAATCACCTTCGGTTTCATCTTCCCTCCCTGCAAGCCAAAGGTGTCAACTTGAATGGATGCTGTTTTCCTCCCACCTCTCTGAGCCAAGGCAAGGCTGGCTGGGCTGCAGCTCAGTGCCTTGGAGAAACACTTGATCAGATTGAAAGCTACGTGAGGGGAAGTTCTGTGTGATAGAGCTGGACTGTTAGTGTTTTGAAAGCTCCAACTTTCTACAAAGCTTCCAGTGCACTGGGAAGTGAACATCAACAACTACAGAAGAAACATGATTATTAGAGGCATCACCACAGCTGTATAGAGCCTTCTAGAATCTGCAAGAAATCAGAGCTCACTCTAACTGAGCTATAGTAAAAAGACACTGAAGAATGTGCTTTTTAGTCACCTGGCCCAGACAGCAGCAGGACAAAGATGTGCACTGGTAGCTGAGGACCCAGTTGATGTCACTGGAATCCATGTTACCTCCCAGTGCCTCTTTTTCAGAAACTTTGCTTAAATGACCAAAATTGACTAAGACCCTGCGGTATTAGGAAGGCATGACTGTAGGCTGAAGAACAAAGGATGTTAGTTGAAAAAAAAAAAACACCTAGCAGGTGAGTAACCCATGCACCTCATTGTATCTGGGTGGGCCCTGGAGGCATGAGCTTGGGTACTGTATACGATCCCTTGCCTTTTCCTCTATGGCACTGATCTCTGTTCTGCTTCCTGGCTGTCTTAAACTAAGAAGCTTTAGTCCAAAATGGTTTGTCCCTGAGAAGCTGAGGCCATGGGCTCATGGACCCATGCACGCTGTGCATCCTTCTTGGTGCCATAAATTGCCCCCTGTCACTTATGTCCTGTTCCTATTCTTCCAGTGTAAGTCCCAAGAGGGCAAGCAGTTCTATTTTGTTCATCTCTATAACCCAATATCTAGAACAGTATTCGATATGTGACAGTTGCTTAACAGGTATTTATTTAATGAATGAATGTTTAAAGAGTACTTTCTTGTGACAAAAGTTCCCTTAGAAATGTCAAGTTCTGAGATACAGGCCCCAACCCCTAACAGCTACTATATTCAGTCTTTATATAAAACCAAGGTTAACCAGTCTCAGATGTAATATTGAAGACCATCCTATTATTGGCAATTTGTGGCCAGAATGTGAAAATTGCCAGTCATAGTGACACATGCCTGTAATCCCAGCATGTGGGAGGTTGGGGGGAAGGGGGAAGATGGTCAAGAATTCAAGGCCACCCTGGGCTACATAGTGAGTTTAAGGCCAGCTTAGAACACACAATGAGACCTTGTCCAAAAAACAAACAAACAGGTGCCAGGGATTTAGCTCAGTGGTTCTGGCGCCTGCCTAGCAAATGCAAAGTCCCTGGTTCAATCACCAGTAACCACATACAACAATACCAAGCGTGGTGACTCACACCCACCAGCAATCAGTACCACATACCACAGTGCCAGGCATGGTGGCTCATGCCTGTAATCCCAGCACTCAGGAGGCAGAGGCAGGAGGATTGTTGAGTTCAAGGCTTGCCTGGGCTACATAGTGAGCTCAGGGCCAGCCTGAACTCACTGTCTCAAAAAAAAAAAGGTGAAGTTGAGATTCAGAGGACAACAAGACTCCATATTTCACATCAAACCCATCATCAGGTTGGGCCTGGGACTGGGGGCTTTGGTACAGGACTTCCAACTCTTGGTCCTTCTAGCTCCCAGGATCCACACTGGATCTTTCAGGACCAAATAATGGATACCTGCCCTAAGGAACCAGGAATGCATTTGGTATCCTTCTCTGCTCTCCTCTGGTCCCTCCAGGGCAGGGGACAGATTGGAATTAAATGTTCAAAGGCCTCACAGGGTCCCCAGCACCACCTCTCACTTAACCTCTGTGCCCTGTAGTGGGGATGACTGCAAAGGGGGACCACGCTAGTGGTCACAACTCAGGACACTGTTTGAAGGACTCAGTGGAAAACATGCAAAAGTGCTCTGTATACTCAAAAGCATTATATTTGTGGGGATTATTTCCTTCCCCACACTTCTCTGTGTTTTCTATATTTTCTGAAATACTGACTTTAAAGAAAGAACAGATTATATTTAATGTTTAAAAGAAAAATGTTTTAAAAGCAGCAGTCCCTTTTCGTCCTTTGACAGGAAGGAATTCAGTGAGAGGGCCATTCCCAGGCACTGCTAGTGGCAGAACGAAGTGCAGTGAACTTTGAAAATTATTTGGCAACACTCATCAAGAAGCTCAAAAAGCTTATTCTTCCAACCCCATAATTGTCAGGAAGTGTGTAAAAACAATTAATACCAATACAACTTTTAAAATTAAGGAAGCTGTTTGCAGCCAACATTTCTTCCTAAATACACACATACATGCAACCTAGAAACAACTTACATGTCCTAAAAAGAGAAATGGTTAAATAACTTATGGTACCCTCACAGTGAAATATCATGTGTCCTACAAAAGTTAACTTCACAAAGAATACTTAATGAGCTAAATATTCACAACATAATGTAATGTAAAGTAGAAGAAATAGAATACTAAACTATTTTTAAAAATGCAAAGATGCACAGAGAAAGATAAAAAGAAAATCCATAAAAATAGCGTTGCCTTTGGGTAATGGCATTATGAGTTTTATTCTCTTCTTTGTAATTTTTCTGTATTTTAAAATTAACCACAATAAGCTTGTGTTCCTTTACAGCCAGAAAATGCTGTTAAAAATAAATAGGTAAATAAATATTTAAAGTTGTATATCTTTTTCATTCCATTTTGTTTCTATTGCAGCAATTTTGTAGGACTGTACTTGCTGGAATCCCTTCTATAATTGGTAGCATTTTGTTTCTTACTGAAGTATTGTTGATTAAAACATTTGACACTTTTATAATATATGCCCTGATGCTTTGATACATGAATATATCATAAAATGATCACCACAATCAAGCTGTAATATATCAGTCACCTTACATATTTATTTTGTGGTATGTATAAGAACATTTAAAATTTATCCTGTTAGCAATTTTTAAATACATAAAACATCATGATGTCCAATAAATTTCCAGAACTCATTTACTCTGCATAACTGAAATCTTGTACCCTTGGACCAGTATTTCCTACTTTTCCCAATACACACAAACCCTGACAACCACCATTCTGTTTAGTGCTTTGATCAGTTCAACTTTTTCAAACTCTAAATGTAAGTGAAATCAAGCAGTATTTGTCTTTCTGTGCCTGGCTTACTTCACTTGACATAATATTTGCAAAGTTTATACATGTCATAAATAACAGGATTTCTCTCAAGTCTGAATAGTATTCCATTGTATATATATGCACATACAGGCATGTGTACATATAACATATATAGGGTTGAGAGGTTCCTTAACTTAAAAACTTAATTTGTTCTCTAGCACTAGTTGTAACTCAGGTTGATCAATGAAGGCCCCAGGCTTCCCTACACAACCTTCGAAGTCACTCTCCTGTATCCAGGTAGATCTCAGTGTCCTCGGAGAGACACTGGCCCAGGATTTCTCAATTAATCCAAAACAGGAAAGGATGCTGTAATGCTCCTTCCAGAACTCTTTAAGCGTTAAATCTGTATCCGAGGGCCGGAGGGTTAGCTCAGTGGTTCCGGCGCCTGCCTCGCAAGCGTAAGGTCCTGAGTTCAATCCCCGGTAACCACATATAATGCTGGGCGTGGAGACTCACGCCCACCAACAATCAACACCGCATACCACAATGCCAGACGTGGTGGCTCACACCTGTAATCCCAGCACTCGGGAGGCAGAGACAGGAGGATTGCTGAGTTCGCGGCAGCTTGCCTGGGCACCATAGTGAGCTCAGGGCCAGCCTGAACTACAAAGCAAGACCCTGTCTCAAAAAAAAAAAAAAATCTGTATCCGAGATCATCTGGAAGCACAAGCAGCCAGCATTCAGGCCATAACTCAAAACTAAAATTCCATTCACAACCCTAGTTGTTTGTATGTCAGGCTGGTCATAACTTTAGGGTCAACTACACATACACACACAAACATATATACAATTTTTTATCCATTTATCTACTGATAGAGTTTTATTCAATATCTTTGCAATGGTAATACTTTAATCCACATGAAGAGCCAATATCTCTTGGACATACTGATTTTATTTCCCCTTTATATAAGTATTTCTAGAAGTGGATTGCTGGGTCATAATGGTAGTTCTGTTTTTAATTTTTTGAGGAACTTCCACACTGTTTCCATATGGCTGTCCAGTTTTGCATTTCCACCCTGAGCATGCAAATGTTCCCTTTCTCCCCATCCCCACAAACACTTCCCTTCTGTCTTTTGCTATTCTAACAGGTGTGAAGTAATAGCTCATTGTAATTTTAGTTTGCATTTCCCTGATTATTAATGATATTGAGCATTCTCCATATGCCTCTTGGACATTTGTAGATCTTCTTTTGAGAAGTATCTGTCCAAGACCTTTAGCCATTTCTTCCCTAGATTATTTGGGGTTTTGCTATTGAGTTGTTTGATTTCCTCATATATTTGGGGTCTTAACCCCTTAGCAGAGGTATGGTTTACAAATATAATCCCCCATTCTTTGGGTTAATTTTCTCTGTTGATTGTTTTCTTCACTCTACAAAAGCTTCTAAGTTTCGTGCAATCCCATTTGCCTACTTTTATTTTTGTTCCCTGTATTTTCCAGTTCATATCCAAAAAATCATTGTCTACAACAATGTCCTGGAGTTTTTCATCTGTATTTTCTCCTACTAGTTTAAGTTTCCAGTCTTCACTTATAAGTCCTCCATTCAGTTTTAGTTAGCTTCTGTATACAATGTAAAACAAGAGTCTAATTTTATTCTTTTGCATGCTGATATTCAATTTTCTAAATACCATTTACTGAAGATATTGTCCTTCCTCTGTGTTCTCACCTTAGTGGGGTTTTTTTCCACAGTGGTATACTTTGTGTCCACAGTGGTCCATTATCTTGTGTGTATTAATTATAGGCTTTCATTTGTAATTATAGGGCTTACACAACAAAAAAATCTTATAATGGTCTACTTTAATAACAATCTCAATCACAGACAAAAAAACATCTCTACTTTTACATCTCACACACATTCTTATTGGTGTCACAATTTACATCTCTTTTACATTGTGTAGCTATTAACAAATGATTATAGCTATAGTTATTTTAATAGCTATTGTCTTAACTTTTACAGTATAGTTAAATGATTTATACACCATCATTATAGCACTAGAATATTTTGTTTGACTTGTATCACTTTTACCAATAAGTTTTATACATGCGTATGTTTTCATGTTCCCAGTTAATGTCCTTCAATTTCAACCTGAACAATTCTCTCCAGCATCTCCTATAAGGCAAGTCTAGTGATGAAGAACTCCCTGTGATTTTGTTTTTGTGTTTTGTTTTTTCATTTCATCAGAAAATTCTCCATCTCCTGTCATTTCTGAAGGATATCTTTGCCAGGTATTTTTGTGGACAGTTTTCTTCTAGCATTTGAATATATCATCTCAGACTCACTTGACTCACCTTCATGTCACTTGGGGAAACTTTTAATGATTTTTATAGAAAGGATTCTTGAGTGCTAATTTTTCTTAGCCTTTGGAGCTCAGAGAATGCCCCCCCACTGTTATATGTTGACAACAACTTGGATGCATTAAAGGTCTCTAGCACAAACACTTGCCCCGAAGTTTCTGTAGATGTTCTACTGCAGCTTCTGGAGATTATTATTTCCAAGAAAAAAATCTGATGCTAGTCAGATTTTACTCCTTCTGGAAGTATCCTTAGTTTTTTGGCTTATTTGCATAATTATTACATCTTGAAATTATACTCCAGCTGTTACTGATCGGGAACAGAGTCAGGAGTGGGGTCAACAGCTAAGGGCCACTTCACAACAGTAAGCTTTCGGAAGAGTTGGGAGTCCAAACTCTTCTACCCATTGCATAGTCATCTACATTGCTTACTGAGTCTGAGTCCCACCCCACATCTCTTCACTGAAGCAACCTCTTCGCTATCCTCCATTTACCTTCTACTTCTGCCCCAAATACCAGCAAAATCAACCTACACTTTCTATACATGTGCATAGTTTGGGTTTTGAGCATTATTGCACATGCATGCACACATACACACATACAAATAATATTTTACTATATATAGCTCTCTATATCAAGTTTTCCTCCTCTATCTGGAAATGTTTCTAGGTGAATTAATACAGATGTAACTCACTTTTTTCTGATGCTGGCAAAGTATAAATATGTTACAATTAAATCATCCTTTATTAATGAGTATTGAGGTGCTCTTTTATTATTTTCTTATATTTTAGTTTTGTTGTTATTGTTTCTATTTGTTGCCACAACAAAATATTTAAATGAACATATTGAGTATATCCTTGTCTTTGAATTTCTATAGATCACCAAAACTGAATGCTGCATCACATGTGTTTTTCCTATAATAATTACATAAATTCTGTAACAATTACTTTCTCAATAGTTACGTGAGTTAACGCCCTTTGACCAGCAAAAACCTCTAATTATTATTTTTGTTTCATTTTTCCTAGTGTGATGTGTGAGAAGTATTATTTCACTGTCCCTTTGATTTACATTTCCCTAGTATCTTTTCTGGTATCATTTGGATTTCCAGTTGAAAATTATCTGTTAATATGCTTTACATATTATCCAGCTATATGTCTTACTATATTAGTTGGTAGAGGTGCTTGGTTATTTTAAACCTTAATCTATTATCTCTTTTATATGCTGAAAATTTTTCCCAGTCTATCATTGGTCTTTTGCTTTCATTTACAAAATAATTTCCCATATAATGTAACATTTATGCAGTCAAATACAACTTGTCATCTCCTCTATAACATCAGTATTCACTGTTTTGGGTTAAAAGATTTCCCACAGCACTAGATAATATAGCACACTCCCTAAATTTTTCTCTTCTGTTGTTTTGTCTACCTTTTAACACTTAAATCTTAAATCCACTTGGATTTAAGTATTTAATATTAAGATAATTTATTTTAGTATGTCCAAGGAATCAAAATTCTCTTCATCATCTGCTAGATGGATGGGGTTGGACAGCGTGACTTGAAACATGGGCATTCATTTTCCACTCAGACTGGCTTTCCGCATGTACCACATGTGTAGTCGCAAAAGGTTCCATACTCAGAAAGACTTTTTTGGTTTCACGCTATGCTATTACCATCTTCAAATTCTTCACAACTGGATCTTTCCACTTGTGTTTTCTAAGTGAATTCCAGTGGATCACTGATCACTTGCTCAGTGATCACTCAGTGATCCACTGAGCAAGTTGCTTAGAGATTCTGCATAGTCCTGTATATATCTTGCCTCTCTGCCCACCTGAGATACATTATCGGCCTCCAGGCGCCCTGTCCCTGCCCAGCTTCCCCCAACCTGCTCCTCCTTTTCAGCTACGTGAGTTATCACTGGAACAAAATACCCAATGTCCACCGTTGAAAGAAGTTTATTTGGCTCATGTTTGGTCCACAGTGGGCCAGCTCCCAGGCTGAAGGGCGCAGCAGAGCAGAGAGGAACCGCAAAGGAAAGCTGCTCACATCCTGGCGACAGGAAGAAGAGAAAGAAAGGGGAAGACTCAAAGGGACATACACACCTTGCAGGTCATGTGCCCAGTGACCGGCTCTTCCAACCAGACTCCCTCTGCTAACAGCAAACTGGATATAGACTCCCTAGTCCAGCACCTTCTAAAAGCCCTGCCTATCAGCACATGAATCTCTTGGGGGATATCTAGATACAAACTATAATGCAAGGTCACAAAAAAATTAGCTACATGTACCCTTTCTGCAGAATAGACTGAAGGACACACTTCACCAAAACAAAAGAGTAAAATGCAAGAAAATGTGTGATCTCTAGATGCAAAGATCCAGTATGGGAGAGAAGAAACCGGATTTAATGAAAATGGCTGGTCCTGAGGCCTCGATACAACCCATCGACCCATCTGGAGTAATGGAACTGCTGGATTCCTTTGGGTACTCGCTGGAGTTTTGCAGCTCTGTGGAAGTTCAGGAAAAGCTGCAGATGAATTCTTTTTTTTTTTTAAACAATCATAGCAACTAAGGAAATAACATAATCATTAACTCCAAGAAAAAGAAAGTGCCATAAAAGAAAGGAAATGTAATTATAGGTTACTTCTTGCTAGCCATTCTCTAAATGATCTTAGGAAAGTAAATATTGAATGTTGATGACACTAAACGTTATAGTATAACTTTATTGGGCAAGTGATGAACAAGAGACATTTCAGAGAAAGTTTCCCTATCAGTTATCACAGTTTTCATTCCTTCAACTCCAAGTATTTCCTATAAATTTAGGAAGTGAAATTTGAGTTTGACCTCTGCTTCCAACACAGAATTTTCCTCTGATGCCCTCAGCACTTGGCCAGTGTCTCAGAACAGACCCAAAACTCTTCGACACTGGGAGAAAGAATGACAGAAAGTTCAGGACAGCTAGCTTCTCTGAACTTTTTAATCCAGGTCCTAGATGGCCCCATCATGGTTAATTCTAAATCCTGTTGTGGTAACAGGCATATTGGATTAACAAAGGCTTTACAGAGCTCATTTCCGGTGCACAATTGGAGGATGCTTTGTGAGCATATGCCAACATAACTCTTCAACAATGGCAGTGGTGTGTGGCATCCTCGGATAAGCATGTATTTGGAGAAGATGTATCAAATTCCACAGCTGAGACCTGAGACCCGTAATTGCAGCCAGCAGTTGGTGCCTCATTAGAGAAGTAGGTGGAGGAGGGGTTACTAAAAGGGGGTGTCTGGTACCCACAACTGAGATTGAGATTGAGCATTTCTGACCTGCAGAAAGGCAAGGGCGAGGTGCCGAAGGGTTTGGTCTCAATCCCAGGCAGAAGAGGAAGCCAGGTTCATCTGGCACCATGCTGGCCTGGGTCCAAAAGCAGTCACTGCTGGAGCCCTGGAAATGCAGGGCCAAGCTCAGGGAGCAGAAGGGGCCTGAGTGAAAGTGCCTTGATCGTCTTCCTTGATCAGAGCTCCCGTCCAAGTGCTGGAGGAGCAGCAGGCAAGGACAGGGCCCAGGGAGCATCACTAGGGCCGCTACAGCTCAGAGCCGGAGCCTCCCAGAGCAAAGAGAGGCCCTGTGACGCTTAGACCCAATCTCCAGCCCAGCCTCAGTCTGCAGTTCTCCACGCCTTGCTTTCCTGGCGGTTCGCTCCCAACAGCTTCTGCCTGGCTTAAGGGCGGCCAGGACACTGCACGAGCTCAGCACTCAGGAAGCACGTGCAGAAAGCTCCTGGGGGCCGGGCCTGGCGGCTCAGGAGAGCATTAGTGGGTAATGACTGCAATCAACGGAAGCGGAAACAGGAGGGCAACCTATTCGGTCCTTTCCGCGCAGACTCATTTCTAATTTTCCTTATTATTCTGAAGAACCAGCAGTTTCAAGTTAATGTATGAGATGAAACATAACAAATGGCATCTCGATTATTATTAATAGAAATGCAAATTATCTTCCTCCCTACATGTTTAAAGTAACACTGGTCTATTTCTGTTGGACAGTGAGACCCAGATCTCTTAAATCAATCCCTTGACACCCATAAGGCCTCTCAGGAAGGTTAAAAGTCCCAGAAAGGAAGGGTATGAAAATTTTGTGGTCATATTTTTAAACTATCATCCTAAATTACAACAGAAACAACGACAAACACTCAAATTTGTTTGAAAACTGAAGAGGAAGTTACTGACTTACCTAGGATCCAGAGCAAAGATTTCAGTATATTGACCAACCCAGTATTCAGTGAAGTCATCAAAGTATCTTTCTGCCTCTTTGCTCTGCTACTCAAAGGATCATTTTAAAGTAGGCGGTCCTCATGGTGACAGCAGTGGGGTATGTGCTTCCTTGTTCCAGTCCTGCCAGAGAAAAAAGCTGAACTCCTCCAATCAGACAGAAGTCCCTTGTGATCAAGCACCAATAATATGCTAATGCCTTCGACCTGGTTTACCTGAGCCAATCACTGTAGCAAAGGGGTGGGACTACCTGACTAGTTTAGACCTGAATTCGGGGATTGGTTACTCCTTCCCAGGTCACAAAGTTTACAGGAAGATGAGGGAAACTAAGGATGGCAAGGAAGAAGGCAACCCTAGGAATGTAGCCAAGGGGAGGCTGGGAAGCAAAGGGCTGGTTGCAGGAGAGCTAATGGCACAGCCAGGCCTCGACGCCCTGAGGGGCGGAGAACCCGACATCACGGCTCCCACGCAGCACCCCCCACCCCCCACCAAACGCCGGACAGCCCACCAGGTGAGACGAGGGTTAGCAAGCTTCTTCCCGGGGAGATGGAATATGGCATCTGCCTCGGGCTCCATCACTTGAATCAACCAAGATCCCAAGAGCACAGACTCAAAGGATTAGAACACACGTTAGGAGAACAGGGAGGAAAACGGGGATGGGGATGGGGAGAGAGAGAGAGGAGACACGACCGGCACCATCCTCACCCTGTTCCCCAGACCCCACATAGCCTCCCCTCCAGCTGCGGCCTGGCCACAGTAGGACAAGGGCCCGAAGCCTCACAGCCAGACCGTGCAGGCCAGGTGCTGGCTGTATTGGGTCCTGTGTTCGTTTCCTGGGATGAGGTCATTAATACCACAGGTTCAGTTGTTTAAAACAAAATGGATTGTCTCACAGCTTTGGAGCCCCCAAGTTTGATATCAACAGGTTGGCAAATGTAACAGTAATAAAAAGGGAGGGTGGGAAACGATCGCACAGGCTGATTCGGACAAGGCAGGGATCCCAGAGCAAACCGGAACCAGCAAAGAAGCCGATGTGTTCAACGTTCATTGAATGAAGGAGGCAGAGCAGAGGTCAGAGGTCACACAGGAGAAGTGGGAGAAAAAGAAGCAAGAGGAGGAAAGGGGAGGAGGAGAAGGAAGGATGGCAGGAGGAAGAGAAGGACGAAGGATGGGATGGGGAAAGGGAAAGATGCTGTGTGGGGAGGAAGGGGGGAAGAAGAGGCATAACCCAGTGAATAAGGACAAGCCACGCGGCAGTAAGGAAGAGGCCTTTTATGTGGGTGGGTTCTGGAGATCCACACGCCCCCAAATAGGCGAAAATTCACCTCCTAATTAGCAGTTCCAGCCCAGTCCGCTGAGAACCCGAATCCCTGCCAGCCTCCTGCCCCTGGAGCTGGGGCTCAGAGACCTTGCAGGACACTGCACTGTTCCCCAGAGAGGCCCCGAAAGTCTCTCCACACCCCCTGGCATACAGTGAGCCCATCTGCTGGTAAAAAGCAGAGCAGTAAGAACATAAGATCTGGACAAATGCTCGGCTGGGATCCTGACTGGCCATTCGCCAGCTTCTCAGCTCTGAGTAAATGATGCAACTGAACTAAGGCACTATGTCTTCATCTACAAAGTAGAGGAAATAACTCCCTATAAATAATCCTATTTCCCCAGGTCATTGTGCAGAGTGAGTGTGAAAATGTACGGAAGCAGTGTAAGGGATTAGTGCACAATAAACATCAGATGTGTGTGTGCGTGCGTGTGCGCTCTGACGTAAAAGCAAGTGGGGCTGATGGGAAGAGTGAGTCTTGTCTTTCAAGACAGAGCCCAGAGTCCGTCTAAAAGCCTCTCCGCTGGACACATTGGTGCCATCCGGCCACTGCAGCTGGCATTGCCAAGAGCTCTGCTTCCAAATCTAGAAGTTGAACGTTCGGATTACCGGACACTGCTCATCCTGGTAAAACCTGGAAAAACACCAAACTGCAGGGAAGCTCCGTCTCACTGCCCGGCTCACTGGCCCCCCCCCAATTGGAAGCATCTCCAGGACTCGGCCCTAAGAGACGGACGAAAGACCCTCTCCTCACCGGGAGATTGGGGAGCAGGGGAGCCCGCCGACCAGGGGGGCATCTGCTTGTCCCGTCACCCCCTCCTGCTGAAAACAGGAGATACCACCCAATGCGTCCCTGCCCAGGAGCCGCACTCGGAGGCCTGGCATAGCCTTGTTGTGGGTGGAGGCAGCAGTGTCTGTTGGCTCCGACAAACACTCCTGACTGTCTTGTTAAACCCAGAGCTCCTCAACTAGCACCCGCTGGGCGATCGGGCAATTTGTCTGGGTTAATACCGTGTGTCTTTCCTTCGCCATTAACCTATTCCAGCTTTCCAGGGACTGGCAGGTTGCCCACAGGTTCGCCCAAACGAGTTTTGATCTCTACTGCATCAAAATCACCTGAGGAACCTTGCCAACACAACATAGTCTGTTCACTGGAATAATTGAACCAGAACCTCTCAAGGAGGAACTCAGAGGACTGGAGCCGGAAAAAAGCTCACAGGGTGACCCTGACACACAGAAAGGGTCACATCACAGTTTTAGACCTTCGCCCATAGGTTGCTGGGCCTTTCAGAGAGAAAGGAGCTGCTGCTTAGAAGCTGCCTCCTTGGCCCCTGGCACACATGTGCGGCCACACCAGGGAGGCGTGGGGTAGCACAGCTGAGTCCTGAGCGGGAGTCCCTCTCCAGGCCCATGCGCCCAGTGAGCTCACACCCTCCGGTCTCCACTGCTCACCAAGCTTTTTTCAGAAATATGCTGCATTTTGTCACACACCTGAGGAGTAGTGATTATTATTTCCCTTTGACAGGCGGGAACCCAGCCTGTAATAGTCAGAACAGCGTCTCCTCCAAAGCTATACCTCCTGATTCCTACAACCTGGTGCTTCTGAAAATTGATATAACTCGTTTGGAAAATATTCCCTATAAAAAGCTTTGGAGAGCCGGAGATTTAGCTCACTTGTTCCGGCGCCAGCCTTGCAAGTGCAAGGCCCTGAGTTCGATCCCGGTAACCACATACAATGCTGGGCATAGTGACTAACGCCCACCAGCAATCAGTACCACATACCACAGTGCCGGGCGTGGTGGCTCACGCCTGTAATCCCAGCACTCGGGAGGCAGAGACAGGAGGACTGCTGAGTTCAAGGCTTGCCTGGGCTACATAATGAGTTCAGAGCCAGCCTGAACTACAAAGCGAGACCCTGTCTCAAAAAAAATAAAAGCTTTTGATTCAGTAACTATATCTGGGATTCAGTACCAAGGAAAAACTAGCAAACACAAATACATAACTCCTTATGAACAAAAATATTTAATCAACATTATGTTTTTAAGTTTAAATAGCTTCAATTTCAAAAATAAAAGGCCAAGTTTAAATATGGCATATCCTTTTGAGGGAATACATGTAGTCATGAAAGTGTGTGATCAGACTATGAACTAATGTAGAGTAAAAACTATGGTGTTCCAGCACTCGGGAGGCAGAGACAGGAGGATTGCTGAGTTCGAAGCTTGCCTAGGCTGCATAGTGAGCTCAGAGCCAGCCTGAACTACAAAGCGAGACCCTGTCTCAAAAAAAAAAAAAATTATGGTATTATATTTAATGAAAATAGGGTTTCAATTTTTCTATGGTGCAATTATAACTATATAACAGCTATTTGTTTTCAACTTTTCATTATGCTTACCTTTGAGGAGTTAAGTGTTTCAATTTTTATTGAGTTGATTTTAATGTACTTAAAGTTCAAATGCAATCAAAGTTAAATTAATTTTTTTTTTTAGACAGGGTCTTGCTTTGTAGTTCAGGCTGGCCCTGAGCTCACTATGTAGCTCAGGCAAGCCTGGAACTCAGCAGACCTCCTGCCTCTGCCTCCCAAGTGCTGGGATTACAGGCTTGAACCACCAAGCCCAGCATTTAAGGTATGTGGTACTGATTGCTGGTGGACGTGAGTCACCACACCCGGTATTGTTGTATGTAGAGATACAGGGATCGGACCAGGGACCTTATGCTTGCTAGGCAGGAGCTGGAACCACTGAGCTAAATCTCCAGCCCATTGGTTGTCTTTACATAGTTGCATGTGCTGGCATTATTTCAGAAGGATTTTATACACTAATACTATAAATGAGTGCAGCAGGGCTGTGCAGAGGATCTGGAGCTGTACATGCAGAGGGAAGCGGCCCTGGCTGGAGACAGGGACTAGGAAGGCCAGTTCTTAGCTTTGCTGCTGATTTGGGTGTGATCTTAGGGCTCAGTTTCCTCCACATTGCTACAGGGGGAGGCAGGACAGAACTTGCATCACGGATCTGAAGGGACTCAGGCTAAGGAGAGGGTCAGAGGATCAGAAAGTGAGAACACCAGACTCAGGATTTGGCAAAACCCCAGGAGGCCACACCTCAGGAAGTCTAACACACTGGTACCTGACCAGCCCAATCAGCAGGTGGCTACCGTTGCCCGTAACAACCTCCCACCAATCCAACTCAGCCTTGCAACACTTGATCCCAGTTTGAAAGATGTCATTGGCCAAGTCAAACTCATAGCCCAACTCCTTGTTGCACCCAAGCATCCAGTAAGAGCCTTGGGACTTTTTTAAATGGAGGGGACAATGGCAAACCCCGTGCCAAGAGCAGTAACTTCTTTACATTGGTGGTTCTCTGAACTAGCAGCATCAGCAGCGACTGGGAATTGATTAGAAATGAATCTTCTCAGCCCCCGCCCCGGCCCCGGCCCTACTGGGTCAGAGGCGCTGTGGCGCGGGCCCAGCCCTCAGCAAACCGGGCCCCAGCCTCAGGCGCACACCAGCCGGAGGCCCGCTGCTCTGCCGCTGAGAGGGCTGAACCTCCGCTCTCCAAACAAAACAGTTTTCCAGCGTGTACGGCCAAAGCCAGAATTTAGAACCAGACAGGCAAGAAAATTAAGGTACAACACTGAGGAGAAAAACCTGTTAGACATTGTTTCCCTTCTGGATGTGTAACGTGAATAGCGTGCTAGTCGTGCAAGCAAATCCCCTACTGGTGAATCTGATCGCCCTGGTGCCTCTCACCCTCCCGCAAAAGCCTCCTGTTCGCAGCCCCGCTCCAGCCTCCTTCTCGTCTTAACCCAAAGTAATTCAGTTTCCCTCCCAGTGAAGCTGCTCTCCTGAACCCCTGCCAGCCTAAAACCCTCCTGGTCCAGCAAGCCCTAATATCCCCTCCAGAATGGATGTCTGAGGTCAGAACTGTCCGCCGAGACTCTCAGACTCAAAAAAAAATCGCTGCCCTCCTTTGGCCCAAGAAACATTGACGTGTCCCTGACCCTCCGAGGTTGTGAGCCAGAGTTGGTTCTGGGGGTGGGGGTGGGGGTGTTTGCTGCTCAGCGTAGCGGAGACCGGGAGGAAATCGGGGGTCTGGAAGGTTTAGACTGAGCTGGAGCGACACCATGTGGCCAGAACTAGTACGACATATCAAGCCCAGGAGCTTTCGGCGACAGCATTTTTGTAAAGACCAAGAACAATGACATTATGGAGAATTTATGAGAATTCAGGAAGAAAAGGCTAATGTTTACCCACAATTACACTAACAAGACTATTGTTGTAAGTACTTTTTGTCTTAAAATTTTTCTAATAATTAAAATAACAGTCCTATTCCCTTTCTTTTCAATGGTCCTCAGTACCTTCCAGCTTCCTTGGGTTTCTGCCATCATTCTCTCCAGTGACAGTAAGTGCTAGACTCTCAGTAAATGCTACTGTAATGAAATGGGATGGAGGGCATTAAACTACTGGGGAGGCATTGTGATTAAGAATTTCATTTTGGGGGTCTGGAGATTTAGCTCAGTGGTTTCAGTGCCTGCCTCGCAAGCGCAAGGTCCTAAATTCAATCCCCGGTCACAACATACAACAATGCTGGGCGTGGTGACTCACCCCACCAGCAATCAGTACCACATACCACAGTGCTGGGCGTGGTGGCTCACGCCTGTCATCCCAGCACTCAGGAGGCAGAGGCAGGAGGATTGCTGAGTTCCAGGCTTGCCTGGGCTACATAGTGAGCTCAGGGCCAGCCTGAACTACCAAGCGAGACCCTGTCTCAAAAAAAAAATTTTTTTTTTTAAATTTTACTGACCCAGCAGGGTTCCAAAAGCCAGCCCAGTTACAACCCTTGGGTAGTAGACATGTTTTTAACTCTGTACCCCAAGTTCCTTAATGCCAAGTGGAGGGAGAGGAGAGTGTTACCTACCATACAGCTGTCACCCAGCCACCGAGACGGCATAGGAGGAGACACTAGCAGGACAGAGCACAGCAGTTAGCGCCTGCATGAGCCAGCACAACCCAAACGGAACCCTCCCATGTGCCAGCTGAAGGCTTCCATCAGAGGGGACCCCCAGACCGGCCCAACGTCTGAGCTAACTAACAGCCAGGGAATATAAAGTGAGGAACTCTAGACAAGTGGATCTTTAGAGAGGGCAGAACCTTGGAATGGACAACAGGACTCCAGGCCGGGTCCCCTCGCGCCTGCTCTCCAGAGCCACTTGAAGCTGTAGGCTCCTGTTTAGGGCTCCTCCCTCCTCCCAGAGAGACACAGTGTGCTGAGAAAGGTGGGACGGCGTCTGGGGTCCTGTAGGCTCACTACCCTCCCCAGTGCTTTAGAGGCAACTTATATGGACCTGAAACTTCCCTCCCCTGAAACTGTCTGCCGTGGGACGTGATCTCCCCATCTGTCCAGTAAACCCCAGTAAAAGACAACAGAGGGGGGATAATCCAGAAAAGCCCTAGAAGAGTATAGGAGGGGATTCTCTCTCTCTGGGAGAGAGCCTGGGGGGCAGCCCTTTGTTGAACAGCCCCCCTGAGATACCCCTAGGTCACGCTGGAGGGAAAAGCTAAATCAGACCCTGCTCTGACCTTAAGTGAGTCCTTTTGAAGGGATTAGCAATACAGAAAGACACAGGGACACAGAAACCAATAACTATGGCCCAAAGTCCCAAATGATCAAATTCAGGATGTCCGGTTGCAGTGGGAACGGAGAAGTGAGCTATAATTCTATCCTGCAGCCAGGGAGCCTTCACAGGGGACATAGCATCTGGCTGAGATGGTGGAAGGAGGGTTAAATTATAGGCTGGATCCACGAGAAACCATTTATTATAGTATAGACGGACACGATAAGGTCTGAACTAAGCCAGAGCCCTAGGACAGGGGAGGGGAGGGGCACGCCAGAACGCTCTGGGGAAAATTCAAATACAGATCCCCAGGCCTTTTCCCAGAGATGCTGGTCTAGGAGATGTGAGGTGCGGCCCAGGAATCCGAGTATTTAGCCAGCCCTCCCAGCCCGCAGTGAGCTACCCTGCAGTAGCCCACGTCTACATGCTGACCGCCATCATCGAGTCACTCCTGACGACTTCCGTGGCCTCTGCATGCAAGATGCTGCTCCTGCTTGGCAGATGCCCCCTGCTCCTTCAAAACCCAGCAGCTCAAACCGTTTTCCCAGTCCTCACTTCCTGCCACAACCGACTTATTACTTCGCATGGATTATTTCCCTGGCCCTGCAAATGACCCTACAAAGTAGCTCTCTTAACAAGCCCAAGGTTGCAGACTGAGGAAACTGAGTCACTAAGCAAGAACCAGCCTGCTGGGGTGTCGTCTTCTGTCTCTGTCCCCCAGAATGTTCTCAGCATAAGGCTGGGCTGGGTAGTCTCTGTGTCCCAGAGCCTAGGCCGGTGCTAGGCCAGTGTCCTCATTGACTGAACATCTCTCCAGCAAATAAACACTGCCTCCTTCCGTATGTGACCCTCAGCCAGGGCCTAGTCCACAAATCTGACATCTCTCCTTCCTCCTCTCCTCCCTTCCCCCCACCCCTGGGCCTTGGACCCCTTTCCTGGGGTTGTGTCACCCAGAGGTAGAGGCAGCAGCCCTGGAACCCAGCACTACCCAGATGCTGACCAGTAACAGGAGGACCAAGGACCGGGCTTTCTGTGTCTGTGGGGGCTTTGCATTTGGCAGGACCCCAGAAGGGAGACCCCCTCCCCCACCCCCCCTGGCGGAAACAAAGCGCCCCACAGAAATGAGTAATTAGCACGTGAAGGAAAGCCCGGGGGCTTCTGGGGAAGAAAGAACTCCCTCAGGAGCCAGAGAGCGCGGACCAGGCAGGGGTGTGCAGTCTCCTTTGATTCACGGCGAACTTCTTTTTCTTTACATGTCGGAAATAATTTGGGAGCAAGTAGCTTAGTTAATATTCAATTCAGAAATTTACTAATGATACCAACATGACTGGGCTCATTTTTTTAAAAGTCAAATTATGGGCCAGGCATGTAGCTCAGTAACATTGCATCTACCCCTGGCAAGCACAAGGTCTTGAGTTCGATCCCTGGTACCAGAAAAAAAAAAAAAAGTCAAATTAATACCCAATACAAATATTCAAGTCAACTTTTTAAAAACAACAAAAAAAGTACCCATAATGCCAGCATCCCATCCTGAATTTTTTTTTTTTTTTTT